>PVIY010039735.1:0-22892 GCA_004026745.1 Myrmecophaga tridactyla
AAATCTCCCTCTGTCCCAGCCACTCCTTACAAGACATCTTCTGCTTCTGACCCTGGCTCTGTCTCTTTTGCCTAAAAGTTGGAACCTAGAAAACATTGCATTTGAGAGTTATTTCATTTGATTCTCAATAATTGAGGTTTTCACGTTTGCATCTATCCTCTAACAAGTATTCATTGTGCACCGCATCATGCCAGTGCCTTTCTAAATGCTGGGCATGCAGAGCGAACGGGCCCACCCCTGTCCTCATGGATCTGCCCTTCCAGTGAGGGGAGATGGATGGTGAACAGACATCGGGCATCTTTCGGCAATACTGCAATGGAGCAAAAAGGAAGGCGGGGGGTGGGGGGAGGCAGGAGTGAGGGTGGGGAGGTGTCAGGGAAGGTCCTCCAGATCTGCAGGAGCTGAGGGAACTAGTCATGCTGAAATGTGGAGGGAGAATGTTCCAGGCAGGAAAAGCTGCCAGTACAAAGGCCCTGAGGCAGGAGCGTGCTTGGCATGTTTGAGGAGCAGCAAAGCACGGTGTGATTAGAATAAAATAAGTGAGGAGATGCGAAGACAAAATTGTAGATATCTGCTGATAGCTTGCTGGGTTCCAGGCACTGCAGAGACAGAAGAAAACAAGACAGAGGTGTGCCCTGTCCTCAGGGAGCTTATAGGGTAGCCTGGGAGACAGACTAGCAGCAATGTGAGCAAATAATTAAAATATTACAGGGTACGGAAAGAGCCCAGAAGGAAGTCAATAGGCAGCTGTGATGAGACAGCATGGCTGCTGAGGGGACAACTTCAGGCAGGTATCAGGGAAGGTCTCTGAGCAGGCAACCTCTGAGCAGAAGATATAGAAATGCTTTTGTACACCTTAGCTCCTCACACCAACCCTCCGGGGTGGGTGTTACCATCAGCACCATTTTACAGAGCGGGGAGGTGACTTCCCAGAAGTTGCACACACTGCATTTAATGATAAGAGAAGGGAGCCAACCCAGGTCTTGTGGCCCAAAGCCTGGGTTTTTTGCAGTTCTACCTCCTGGCTTCTTCTGGTTCTGAGTGAGGGTCCTCCTACCCTGACCCCCCATCTTCATTCCCGAGCCCATCAGATCTGGGGACACGGGCTGCTTTCAGGGTTTGGAGAGGGGCCACAGATTTGCCTGGCCCTTGCAGTGAAGCTGTCTGGGCCCAATGCTAGCTCTGCTCTCAGCCTCTACAGGACCTGCGCGCCTCAGAGCCTCTTCACCTCGCTGTACAGGGGGAATAGGGGTGCCCACCTCACAGGGTTGTGTGAGGAATAGAGACTCTGGCTATTAAATGCCTGGCTCATACGAAGGGTTCTACGAACAGCAGTTTCCTCCGTCCCTTTGTCCTTGTTCACCAGTGGGCAAAGGGGAGGATGCACTTTGGAGTGAGATGGGTGACTCTCCCAGAGGCTAGGAGTCAACTCAAGCACCAGGACCCTCCAGGGTGAGGGCAGTCTGGGACTGCATTATGACCTCCCTGAGCCCTAAGCACTTATGCCTTTGCAGGTCCCTTCACTCCATTAATTATATATATATATTTATCTAAAATTATATATTTGATTGTTTGTATAAAGATGAATATATTATTAATATAATATATATTAAAACACTCTAATTGATCTAAAAATTTATTTATAAATCTGATTTGAAAAGAAATTAAAACACTTTTTCATGGGTCCCCAGGCACTGTGCCCTAGAAGTTAGCCCCAGGTGGTTAGTCTTAGAGCCAGCCTCTCTGGGAGTAATTTGAGCAATAATGCTCCAAGAAGAGCTGCTGGAGCCATCAGGTGCTGCTGCTTAGAAAACCTCCTCCTGATGGGAACACTGGAATCCACCTTGGACGCCCAAGACAGTGGCCACGGTAAGTCACCTTGGGATGGTGGCTTCTGCTGGTGCCAAGTCAGTGGACGGCAGTGCTGTGAGCTGCCTGTATTTGCTTCTCCAACTCTTCTCCCAATTTTTCATAAACCACACCAGTCAGATGTTTACCCCAAACACTCCACTGAGATTGCACTTGTCTGGGTCACCAGTCACTCCTCCTGCCAAAGAGAGAGTCATTCCTCAGCTCACACCCCACATGACCTCTCAACAGCATTTCATAAGGTTGAGCGCCTGGCTTCTGTGGCTCCCATAGTCTCGTGGTCTCCCCACTATTTGCCTGCTCACTGCTTCTCAGTCTCCTTGTCCTCAGCCTCTTGATATGGAATGTCCCAGGCTAAGACCATGAGCATCTTCTTGGCCAACACTCATACCCTTAGAAACTTCTGCAAGAATCCTGGTCCTCAATCACTTTCTTAAAGAGTTATCTGCCTTAGTATCCATTTCCCCATGGCGGGGGGGGTGGTGTGAGCCCACTGAGGATGGAAATATTGTGTGTGTGTGTGTGTGTGTGTGTGTGTGCGCGCACTGATGTAGTCCCAGGCCTTACATCGTGCCTGCCACATACTAGGTGCTCAATAAACAGTTGTTAAATGAACTGATGAGTGAATAAGTCCTTGTCCTGACTGTCAATGTCAGTTGAGGGAGATAAGATCTCAGCCTTCATTTGCCTTATTAGATACCTGAAGGCACCCTAGTGGAGTGGGAAGCATGCAAGTTTTAGATCCAGACAAACCTTGTTTTAGATCTAGACAATCACCCTTTGTATGACTTCATCATGAGGACAAGAAGATCTTCCTCTAAATATGTGGCAGGCTCCTACCAGATGATATGTACTAAGCAGTAGACACAGTGCCTGGCATAGATATCTATTTGCCATCCTTCCAACCCCTTAAATATCAAGAATAATGATCTTCATCGCCATCAACACTCTCACCCTCATCAATAACACTTGTCACACTTTACAGGTGATGATAAAGTTTCACCCGTATGTTATCTCATCCAGCCCTTCACCAAAAACTGTGGAGAAGGGGAGATCAGGTCCCATTTCACAACTGCTGTAAATGAGACTATGAAAGGTTTGCTCAGAATAACAGAGGTAAAAGTAGGGGTAGTGGGACTTGAACTTGGGAATGATGGATGCCAAACCTAGTTGTCCCAGCTTGATGTCTTGATCTCTGCTTTCACTGCCCTTTCCCTCCCAACCCAATCCATCCCCAAGTGCTGTGGATAGTACCTGCTAAATACCTCTAGAGTCTGCTCACCTCTCTCTACTCACTGCTCCCTCCCTGGGGCAGGCCAGTTCCTCTCCTACCTGGCCACCTTCCCACTGTACTTCCATACTGCAGCCTGGGTGAACTTTTCAGAACAGGAATCTGACCAAACCTCCCACTGCCAAAAATCCTTCACAGCTTCTCCTTGATCCAGGGTTAAGACCAAAGCTTCTTCATGGCCCACAAGGACGTCCATGGTCTAAGCCCAAATGATCTTTCCAAGCTTGGCCTGCATTGTGATCCCCTGCTTTCTGTTAGATCTAATAGGATGCACCGACCCCTGAGAGCCTACCCCATCACCTCAGACTCACTGTGCACATATAAGCTTGTCTGTTCTCATGTCCGTCATCTCTCCCCTATGAGGACATAGTTCATCTCTGTATACCATGGTACCTAGCACACAGAGGCGCTCGATGTGTTTGGTGTATGCATGAATACATGAGTAAATGAACACATAAGCAATAAAAGCACACGTGTACACATACACATGCATCTCTGCACTCAGAGCCCGTGCAGGCCTTATCAGGACTTTTACTGCAGCTGACGAAGATGGACTCCAACACCCAGGCTGGACTCGATACCCTCTACTCCCCACCCTGCATTCCCTTACCTTCAGCCCCAACACCTTTCTTCTCAAAGGCCATACTCAGACGCTCGAGCACCACGCTGTCGTTGGAGCCCTCCACTCGGACTTCCTCATCCAAGACCCAGAAGAGGCCCTTGGCAGCCTCTGCACCTCCTCCAGCTGCTAAGCGGACCTGGCAGAGAGACCCAGGAGCACTGATGAGCCCTGATCCCAGACAAAGGCCCACT
This sequence comes from Myrmecophaga tridactyla, assembly GCA_004026745.1. Classification (NCBI taxonomy): domain Eukaryota; kingdom Metazoa; phylum Chordata; class Mammalia; order Pilosa; family Myrmecophagidae; genus Myrmecophaga; species Myrmecophaga tridactyla. The sequence continues at coordinate 3,974 of PVIY010039735.1, forward strand.
CCTGAGCCTCCCTTCCCACCGATGGGGAGTGGAGGTACCCAAGTCTCAGTCACCCATGACGCAAAACATGCTGGTTCAAGCTCTTGGCTCCCATGGGCCTCCAGGCTCTCATTGTTGAAGCTCCCAAAGCTGTCATAACCTCCTGGTTGCAAGGGGTACAAATGCTGCCTCTGTCCTCCCTTCCTAGGCGATTTGGGGCAATTCAGTGCACTTCTCCAAGCCTGTTTCCTCTTGTGTAAGATAGAGAATGGAAATACCTTCCTCAAAGTGCTGTGGTGAGGACTGAATGTGCATAGGCAGAGGGGAGGCGCCTTGTGTACACCGTTCTGGATACACAGGGCAGGTAGCCTGTTTGGGCACAGCCAGACATGAAAGGATTAATTCCATCTGCATCACTTCCTCTTGGAAGTTTCTGTAATTTTTTTTAAACTTAAAATCTTGACAACCATAAGCATTCAAAGACTGTTTCAGAGAAGGTACTTGATTCAAAAGCAGGGACCTGGAATTTTAAATCTAGCTGTGAGTGTTAGAGCACATCTAGGTGGCCCTATTATTTTGTATATGGGAAAATGAAAGAGGTCCGGGGAGCTTAAGAGGCTTATCTTAGGGCCCACAATGAGCTGTCACAACCAAAAACTGGCACTGAGTATAATGGAGGAATTGTGATGTGTAAAGCAACCAACTGTCACAGTTTGCCTGGGACTAGGGGACTTCCGAGGACATGAGGCTTCTGGGCTAAGGACAGGAAAGTCCCAGGTAAACCAGGACAGTTGGTCACTCTAACTCAGGAATATTAGTCCACATATACCCCTCATAGGCCCACAGAGGGGAAGGAACACATCCAGGGTCACACCGAGAATCACAGAACTGGAATGGGATCCCAGGTGCCCTGGGTCTTTAACTGGGCCTTCTTTATTGGAGTAGAAATTGACACCCAGCCCATCTTCAGAAGGTGACCATTTCCTTGCTACAGCTCAACAACGCCGGGCGGGAACACCACACCCTGTCTTCCCCATGCTGCCCAAGTACTCCCATCACACCTGCCCTTTCCAAGGAGGGGCTCAGATGAGAGGTCTGATTGGAAGGGGGAAACCAGCCAGAGAGAGATTCCAGGAAGGGGCACACACACACATCAATGGCCAGCAAGGCTGATGCATGAGAGAGCTTTGCCTACTGTGAGCCAAGGGAAGGCATGAAAACCATCCCTAGCCAACAGGAGAAAAGGACTGTGGTGTCAAAGGGCAGGAAAAAGCATCACCTGCATGCTACCTTCTGTGTGCTTAGAATCATGCCAGCCACTCTGCATGCAGTCTCTCATTGGTTTCACAACTACAGGAGATTACCCCACAATGGAATAAGAAAATGGAGGCCCAGAGAGGTGAAATGACTTTCCTAAGGTACCAGTATTAGACCCATAGTTTCAGGATCCACAGCTCAGGCATATGCGCACCAACACACAAGGGGCAAAAATGTCAAGTTAAATGGCCAAGGGCAGGGCTGGGAAAGGGTTGAGTAATGGTGCAGGTCGGAGGTTGGCAATGTGGGTTCTAGGAATGGAAAAAATGAGTCCAAGTCTCAGGCATCCCCCAACCTAGAGTCTGTCTTCCCCTAAGGTAAGTTAGGGGACTGAATCCAATATCAATCCCTATTTCCCATTCCTTCAGGACCCAACCTTCGCATGGGGCAGACCCTCATCTGAACACCTGAACTTTCCAGGTAAGAGTAGCCAGAAACTACTGGCCCCAGACTCCCTTCAGCTCAGCCCACAGGCTCCTCGGTGTGAGTCCAATTCCAAGCCACAGGCTTAGACATAAAGCAGTGGTTCTTGACCTGAAGAGCTTTTAAATATTCTGCTGTCCAGGCCACACCCACAGACCAATAAACAAATAGTCTAGAGCAAGTTCCAGGCACCGTGGGTGCTTCCTGGGACAAAGCGTGCTGAGAACTACAGCCTAAAGACTCAACTCCACTAAAAAGGCTGTGTGGCATCTGAAACCCTTGGTTTAGGGGATACCAGGTTACCTGGGAAGGGTTCTGATCCACCACTGCCACCGTGGCCCCTGGAGAAGATTCTGGAAGGTCAAATTGCACAGGAACACCCTCCTGAAAAAACACAGAATTTAAAAGCTAGCTCCATCATGAGCTAGAACAGAGAAGAAAACTTCTGGAGGAGGAAGAAGACGTGAGGACCTGCATCACCCCTTGGACTTTGTACGAGCAGAAAGATTAAAAACCAACATTCCTGGTATTGTTCACCTTGCAACGTCATCGGCAATCACGGGAAGAGCTTTGTCAGGAACTGATAATTCAACCCAGACTTTTCTACTAGTACCTAAAAAGCACTGGACTGAGTGCTAGGTCCTGGGGGAAACAAAGATAAGCTATGGATAATAAAAATAAATATTACATTATTATATATATCATTATATTATTATACTATATCATATAGATTATATTTATGATAAAATATTATTCTGATAATAAAATAATCAGAAATGTCCAGACAGCACTGTGTGCAAAGCTATTACTCATCACAGCCTTGTTTATGATAGCTTAACCTTGAAAACCAATGACAGATCCAAAGGAGAGTTGATAGAATCAGAAGAAAAGTCAAAATGCGCATTTACTAAAACCTGTCAATAGAGTGGGGAAGCGTGACTAATATAACGCTGTGAGGAAAAGAGGAGACAACAAAATTACGTATTCAGAAGAACTGCAAACCTGTGGAGAAAACAATATACAGAAAAATGACTGATAAAAGGTACAGCAGTGTGGTAACAGGGGCTGCCTCTGGGTGATGTGGCTATTGTGTTTTCTGCTGCCTTACACTTCTGTGCACTCTCCAGTTTTAAAATAAAGAACATGTGTTACTTTGATAATCAGAAATAAGTGAAACATTACGGGGAAAAAAAATGGAACGGCAGCTGCTATCATATATTGAATGCCTAATACAGATCTGGCACTTTCTCCCCTACTTCATTAAACGCTCAAAACAGCTTCTTTAGGGAGTGTGGCAAAAATGATTATAAAAATAACCCCAGCTCCTACTCCTCCCTGTATCCATGTTCTTTGCAGAGGGACACTGCAGCTTCTTCCATCAGCAAGCAGAATCTACTCCCCGACCCCCTGAATCAGGGCTCAGCCTTGGGTTTGCTGTGGCCAGTCAAATGCAGCAGACATGACAGCAAGCCACTTTCAAGTAAAGGCTCCAAGTTCGCTCTTTTGGAACCCTGCCCAGCTGCCACAGAAACAAGCTTGGGCGAGCTTGCTGGACGGTGAAGCGTTCATGAAGCAGAGAGGAGTTCCACGCCCTAGATAAGCCCATGGCCAAACGACCCACAGACACTTGTGAAAGCCCAGCCAAGATCATCAGAGCCACCAACCTGACCTCCGTCTGAGTGCAGATATAAGAGCTACCCCAGCTGCGACCAGCTCTGCTTAAGCAGCCCAGAGACTCCAAGGAATTACAAATGGTTATTTTTTTTTAAGCAACTATATTTCTTGTGCATCATCACTGTGGCAAATAATGGTATAGCAGTGCTTTTATTTCCATTTTACATGTAAGAAATGGAGGGCTAGAGAGGGTAAGTGACTTTCCTAAGGCCACACAGCTTTTAAGTGACAAAGTAGGATCAAACAGCAGGTCTCATCAACATCATTTGTTTGAAGTTTATCCATGCTGATGCTTCTGTTTTTTATTGCTCTGCAGGCTACAGTTAATATCAATACCTATTATCCTATCGATTAATGATATTGTTATTTCTAATCTTTTGCCATTTACGCTTGCTGGAGTCAAGAAGGGTAGCTTCAGGCAGGAAGCAGGGGATAGTAATCATTAATGGATGTGAAGGTGGCGTCTGGGCTGCCAGTGATGATGCATTTTTGACCTGGATGGTAGTTTCATGAAATTGTTTATTTGGATACACTCATTCAGCTCTAGACTTCTGATTTATACACATTTATATATGAATGTCATGTTTCAACTTAAGTGTTTCTTTTTAACAAATGAAAAAAAATGAACTGGTAGAAACATGCCTGTATGTATTTCCTGGTCCACACACAGAGAATATCTCCACAGCGGCTCCCAAGAAGGGGAGCTGTTGGGTACAGAGAACATGCACCTTCAGCTTTGTTCGATATTGCCACCTCATGCTCCAAAAGGTGATTAAGTTACAGTTTTCACCCAACAACAGAACATGAATAACTTTTCCACACTTGGAGGAGGTTTCACCATGGAAGAAGTGGGCAAATAGGCCAGGACATTCCAAAAAAGGGACACCTGTACAAGCAAAGGCCTGGAGAACCCCAAGTTCCCTGATGATCTTGACTGCAGGATGCAAGAGTGCAAACAATGGAGTCCGGGCCACAGAGAGAGATGGGGAGCAGCAGAGACTTGGGTCCTAGGTCGAGAGTCAGGGCTTTGTTCAGCAATGGGGTGAACTGAAGTCGCCTTTGGAGGACCAGAATTCCACCTCTGCCCTGACCCAACCGCATCCCCTCCGCTGACCCCAGCTGTACCTCTAGGTATCGCTCCAGCGTGGAGGTAAAGGTCCGCTGGTAGAAAAGCAGCTGTAAGCGCTCATGGACGTAATTGTGGCACAGCTCCTCGAAAGTGGCAGCCCGGTCCTTGCCCTGGTGCCGGGGGTTCTGAAAGCCTGGGGAGTCCACCACCATGATGGAGGTCGTTGAGAGGTGGGGGGAGGAGAAGGATCTGGGGAGAGAGGGAAGAATCCCCATGATAACTGGGAGTATTACAATCCCACTGGCCCAAATATTCCACTCCCTCATTGCAGACATGGAGAAAATAAGTTGGCATGCAGAGAGGGTTTGGATGTCCAGCAGGCTCACCCTTCACAGGCTGTGTGATTTAGGGCAACTTATGTAACCTCTTTGTGCCTGGTTTCCCCAATTGTAAAATGATGGTGGTATGAGGGTTGAGCCCAAGGGTTGCAGTAATGATTGAAGGAATTAAAGTATGGAAAAGGCCTCCAATGACACATGAACTTGGCAGGTCTTCTGGATATATTACCTACCCACCTGGCTCAGAGTGGAGAAATGACTTGCTTAAGGTCACACAGCAAGTTGGTTACATGTTGTGCACTAGTACCTACTTTTCTCTCCCTAGTGACATATTGAAATTAAAAAAAAAAATTGTTCTGGGTCTCAGCTTACAAAATTCTTTGATTCTCTCACCTCCTTGGATGCTCCTGAAAGTGTGTGGGTTGGGAAGAGTGGGGATTATTTACATGAAAATGCAGCAGTTAAGATACTTTGGAGATAGCCAAACTTGGCCTTGAACCCAACTCCACAATATAAGGGCTGTGTGCCTCAGGTGATTCTCTTGACCTCTCTGAGCCTCCACCACCTCATCCATGAGAGGGTAAATGATGGCGACTACCTCACAGGGCTGGCAGAGGGTTGGATGTGATGAGGCCCCCATTGTTCTGAAGCGGAGGTCAGGTGGCCAGTGCTCAATAAAAGTTATCCGCTATGATTGTCATTGACATGATCAGCTATAAACTTTGGAAGGCCTTAATTTGATCCTCAGCTTTTCTCCGTTACTTGCCAAATTTTAACATCCATAATAGGGGATTAGTGAGAGCAGCCACCAAATAGACACCCATAATGATGAATGCGTGTTGCTTGGAAAGCCGGATGCCTCGTAGGCGCCCGATACATCTGGTGGGTGAACACTTATCAACTTGCCCATTTTACTGATACAGATGCTGAGATTCCAAACCACGCTGCAGAACCTTCGCCAGCCTAGGCAGCTTCTTTCTGCCAGCCGTTCATTTTACACTCCCAGGACTCCCTTCTCTGAGTGCACATGATTCCCTTTGTTTCTAGATAATGTGTCTATAGTATCAGATGGCAATTGCTCCAGTCGAGATAGAGGGAGTTGATTTTCTACTGTGTGACATCGGGAAACTGGGGCAACTCCGCTGCTCTGAACCATCCCCATCATTTTAACAGAATTTCAGAAGTCTAATTATGCCTCCTGGTTTCACGGAGGAAGGAGGAAAGCCCTCGGCTGTGTTCTGGATAGGCCCACCAGAATTGCTTAGAGGGTCTGAAGGGTAGGCTCAGAGCACCACTCGCGTGATAAAAAGTAGCGGCTCCTGGGGCCTGCAGGCCCCAGACATATTTCAGAGACACAACTCAGCCCACACCTGAATTACACCCCAGCTACTCCCCACTCCCAGCTGGAAATTTCAGGAAAACAAATGGATGAGAGCAATGTGGCAGGTGATTCAGGGAAACTTGACGGTATGAGATAGGGAGAGAGCACTGTGTTTGGATCCCAGCTCTGCCTCTCTCTGTTTCCTTATTTGTAAAATGGGATGATGTGAATATTAAATTATAGTTAAACAATGAGTGCAGGCTTTGGCCCTGAGTAGATGCTCAAAAATTGTTAGCTTTGATTATTGGCATTTTAAAAATTGAGGTAAAATTCCATAACATAATATTAACCATATGGCATCTGGTATATTTACTATGTTGTGCACTCACCACCTCTATCTAGTTCCAAAACATTTCTATCCCCAGGAAAGGAGACCCTGTGCCCACCAAGAGTGGCCCCTGTTTCCCCTCCCTTCAGCCCCCAGCAACCCTCAATCTGCTTTCTGTTTCTACTTATTTGCCTATTCTGGATATTCCATATAAGTGGAATAGTGTATGGAAATCATACAATACTTGTTCTTTTGCGTCTGATTTTTTTCACTCAGCAGAATGTTTTCAGGGTCCATCCATGTTGAAGCATGTACCAGTACTTCATTCCTTTTTATGGCTGATTAACATGCCATATTTCATTTATCCCTTCACCCGCTGATGGACATCTATCAGTATTTTTATCGTTGCTAATAGAAACAGCAACTTAAATGCATTATTTCTTTTAATCTTCACAATGACTCTGAGGCAGTCAGCTATTTTACAGATAAGGAAATTGAGGTTGGAGAGGTAAACTGATCTGGGAAAGTCACATAGACAGGGTGGCCACAGTAGAATTTTATCCCAGCACATTCCAGTTCAAATGTCTCCTCTAATAAACTGCCCCTTGCTTGAGTCTGTTGGTGCCCATGCAGGAGGCAACCTTGGTGCCCAGCTGCCATTACCTGTTAATGAGTGAGATGACAGCGGCAAAGAGCTCTTGGTACAGGCCGGAGGCCATCCCCTCCACACAGTCCACGCCCGTCATCTTGAGCCCTAGAGCTGGGAAGGAGGAAAAGACAAGCATCTGTGGTCAAAACTTTACTGGGGGGCAAGGACATCACTACAGATGCAGCAGAGAGCTGCCTGGCCTTCAAAAGTCCCCACATGTTCATCTCCCAGTAGTTGAAACCACAACCCCATATTCTTAGGACAACATTCAAATATTTTAGGAGCTGTTCGTCCCGTGTAACTTGGTCCTCCCTCTCCAATTGCTCTCTGCTCAGCTCCTGCCCCTCTCCATCAACTCCTGCTCATCCGCCAAGGCTCAGCCCGAATCTCACCTTCTCAAGGGGGCCTTCCCTGATCACACAGCCCGCAACCCCCATTAGGCCACTTCCTGCCTCTGCCACCTTTATAGCACTTACAGCTGCATACCTTCACTTATGCGGTTATTTTGCTCACCTGTGTCTCCCCCATGGAGGCTGAATGCCACAAGGATGAAGACTGTCAGATTTTGTTGGCCCTAAAATCCCCAGTGCCTAGCGCTCAGTAAATGTTTGTTGTTCCTTCTTTCTGGAGGGAATTTGGCAATGTGCGTCAGAAGTCTTAAAATGTTCATCTATTTTGACTTAATAATTTCACTCCTAGGCTTTTCTTATAAAGAAATATTCAGAGCCACAAATATATCTGGGTACATACATTCTTCCAAGTTTTTAAATCGGCAAAACCACTTTTTTTGGAATAGCTTCAAGACATCTCATTAAAACAGCCACCCATGACGGGGGTGCACTGAACAAAGTGAGGCGAGAGATATCAGGGGATCAGGTCACAAATTCTTATTCTCAAGTTTTGGCTCCATTCATGGAAATTGAAACACAATTTTCAAATCATCAGGTATTTAGTGCCTGGAGAAATAGTTCTGCTTGGACATTCCAGGCAGCCTACTACTAGCCCTGAAAGCATTTCCATCCCTCCTTTAACTCTACCCCCAACCTGGACTGTTGCTAGGCAACCCACAACCTCCCAGCATTTTCCCAAACCTGCTGGTTCCCAGCCTGGCTTAATGCCTACCCTGGAGACCTTGGCCTGAGAGGTCTCACACACCATAAAAAGAAAGCAGGGTAATCGTTAAGCAGACTACAGCTCACGCTGGAGCACACGTCTGGAAGGAAAAAAAGCCAGGGGAATCCAGTGACATCATCTAGATGAAGTACCTGATAGGAAGGGCAGCTCCAAGAATCTAAGGGGCCACCAAAAGATGGGCCCCAAAGTCACAGCTCAAAACACTACTACCCACTAATCCCAAACTCTGCTGTCTCCAGGACAACTACTCACAGAGTTCTCAGAAAAACCCTGGGGCTTCAAGAAGGTCCGTTTATGCCTCATTTCCTGCAGCCAAAATATCTGGCTGGCAGAAGGCAGCAGACTTGGGGCTCATCAGCTCCCATTCTGGCAGGTGCAATATGAAGTCCTCTTGCCTTTACTCCACATCAGTTAAAAGCATGGCCATTCCTCCAGATTCTCTTGTCAAAACCCTAGGAACCATCCTTGGTCCCTCTCTCGCCTTACTCCCCAGGGCCAATGCTATCATCTCTACCCATAAACTATTTCCTGAATTTTGTCCACTCTTCCCATGCCAACCACCACTTCCCTAGTCCAGGCAACACTGTCTCTCACCAACCTCCCAAATGGTCTCCCTTCTCCCACTCACTGCCCAATCTTCACCTGGGCTAGGCTTCATAACGTAAGCCAAACAACATCATTCTCCTGCTTAAACTCCCTACCCACACCCCATGGAGTCCATCATTCTCAGAATAAAAATCCTAGTTTACAAACTCTTAGGTGACATGACCCTCTATGGTGGTTTGGAGATATATACCCAAGGAAACCATTAATCTTGATCCACTAACATCTGGGCGTGAATCCACTGTAAACAGGGCCCTTTCATAAGGTTACTTCAGTTAGGTATGGTCCAACTCAATCAAGATAGGTCTTTATCCTATTACTGGAGATCTCATACAGAAGACTACAGACAACTCACAGAGAACAGCCAGAACCTGGAAGTCAATGGAACCCAAAAGAGAAAGGAGACAAGGTTGCTATGTGCATTGCCATGTGTCGGAAAAGTCAAGGAGTCCCAAAGACTACTGACCAGCCAGAAGATACCAACCCCAGGAGGAAACAAACCTTCTACCCTCTAAACCAAAAGCCAAGAAATTCCTGTTTCTTTTGTATTTTGTTTGTTTGTTTTGGATGATTTTTTTTCTTTTAGAGAAGTTGTAGGCTTACAGAAAAATAAAATACGGACTTCCAATATACCACCCTATTATTAATACCTTGCATTAGTGTGGTACATTTCTTGATGAAAAAATATCTTTATCATTTTATTGTTAAAACTATAGTCCACAGTTTAAGCCAACCCACTGTATGGTATTTGTTTTAGAAGCCAGGAAATTAAAATACCCCCACCTCACTCTCCAACTTCACCTCCTACAATCCTTCCACCCCTCTCCAACCACACTGGCCTTCTTCCTGTCCCTCAAACAGAAAGGTCAGCTCTACCTAAGAGGGGCCTGACAAACATCACAACCAATTGAAAGACTTCAGTCCCTTGGCACTGCCCATGGCCCCCTCCCATGTTTCAGCAACCAGCAGGACCACTGGACAGATGTGTCTATCTGTCCGTCTGCACCATACAGGTAGGAATCATACCCATTTTCTCCACCCAAAGTTGTTTTCTCTGCACTAGCACAGGCCCTCAATAAATCCTTCATGAATGGGTAAACAAATGCTGGTGTGGCCCCCAGGCCTGGCCCAGAGAGGAACCAGCCCACCCAGAAAGGCATCATGAGCCATACCTGAGCTAGACTCTTCATCCTCAAGACCCCGCCGGCGTGGCCCAGATGTCACCTGCTCAATGATCTGCCGCAGGTGATGCTTAAAGGTAGCTGTGTTCAGCTCCTCATACTCACAGCCCAGGGCTTCAGCTGCATGGTTTGCACACTCAAACCGCATGAACTGTTTTCGGCCCACTGCAGAAGGGACAAAACAGAGGTGTGGTGGTAAGATTTGGGGCATGGAGTGGGTGGGCCCCTAGAGGACTTTGGAGAATCTCACCGCCCTCCCAACCATGGGGCTACTCACCCTCGGTGGAGAGCCCAAACCACTGCTCCACTCTGGGTTCCCAGAGGATGGACCCCTGGGTAGAGATCAGGTGTCTTCCCGAGAGACATGCTTATCCTAACCCCTCACCATATGCATTTTTCACTTTTTCAAAGGAAGTAATATCATGGAGAACATTCTAAATGTGGAATTGGGGAATAGTTAGTAAAAATATGATTTATCTACCAAAATATTCATTTATCTAGCCATTTACCTATCCACTGCTCCCTGCCAACCTCCTATCTACCCATCCAATTAACAATCCATCCACTTGCCCATTTATCCAACATAAATTACTGAACTCCTGCTTTGTGACAGGTTCTGTGTTAGATCTGGGTAATCAGTGATGAGTAAGATAAACAAGGTGCCTTCACTCATGGAGGTGACTATCTACTGAGGGAATGAAACAATGAATAAGTAAACAAATAGATAAACAGCATAATTTCTGATAATAAGATTATAAAGATTTTTTCTCTCTATGGAGAAAATAAGGCAGGGAATTGCTATGTATCAATGGTGGTCAGAGCAGGCTTGATTTGAGGATGTGATATTTGAGTTGGGATATGAAAGATGAGAAGGAACAGGCCACATAAAGAACCAAGGAAGAGCTCTGCTCTGAGGCAGAAACAAGTGTCATGTGTTAAAGATATGCCAAGATAATGATGTGGTTGGAATTTGAAGGGGATGGGTACCAGATGAGGCTGAAGGATACTCTGTGGATTATTTAAAAAGCCATTTAAAATTAGTAGCAAAGACTTTGGACAACACGGACAATGCTTAAGGTTGATTTTTAAGTGAAAAGATGGCTAGAAAACTGTATCATAGTATGATGTCAACCGTGTAAACCAAGCAAAAATGCTATAAAAATAATAAAAAGGAAATATATCCAAATATTAACAGATGCAGCCGGGTGGGGAGATTCTATGTTTTCCAAAGTTTCTACTGCGGTTGTATACTAATTTTATAATCCAAATTAGAAATAAATATGCTGTTACAACAAATAACAGTGTCATCCCTAAATAATTTTTTCTCTTAATATTCCCGTAAACATGCTTCCTTCTTTGAAATAAGTATCGCAGCTGCCAAAAGAGATTTTTTAATCATGAGGGCCCAATTCTGCAAGCAAACCTCTTGAAGAATCAGCCTAGCTTATGGCAAATTTGAAATCTGGAACGGAACTTTCTCTGGCACTCTGACACGAATCAAGGGAGAAGGAGCTTTGGCCCCAGTCACTGAGAGAATCACAAACAGCCACCGTTTATTGAGGTCCTACTATGTGCCGGTCACTCAGCACTCTTCACCACAAGAGCACCATAAAGTATTATCCCCATTTTACAGATGATGACACTGCGACTCAGAGAAGTGGCATGACTAGTAACATAAGTCCTTCCACTTAAGGAATGTAGTAAGGTGAAGACGGTGATGATGATGGTGATGGTAGCAATGATGACATCGGCGGTGATGGTGATGATGGTGATAATTACAGTGACGATGCTGTGACATGGTGATGATGGTGGTGGTTATAATAGGAGTTACCACATACTGGCCCATTCTACTCAACACTGGCATCTTTGTTCAACTCATGGCTCTTGGAATCAGAGACCTTGGGTAAAGCTTCCAGGTCTGACATTTTAGTTGCAATTTTTTATTCCTTTGTTGTCATTATCACTATTTTCATTATTATTTAACCCTCACTAGTCTACAAAGAATTATCTTTCTCATTTACAGATGAGAAAGCAAGACTCAGAGACGTCACCAGAAATCACTACGGTTTCCTCCAAATCAGACCTCCATACCACATTCAGGAAATCTAAATACTCTCAAGACCACATTCTCATGACCATAGATAAAAATCTATTTTAAATGGACTCACTTATCTTTTTCATGTAAATAAATACGCTGTAAAAAGAGATAGGTTTTAGCACTATCTTAAATGAGAATCCATTATCACTTATCACAAATGGAAAATATAAATAAATATAATACGAGCACAAAAATGTCATTAGATTCTAATCGGATCACATTACCTGAGACTGAAACCTTTGTTAAAAGGGGAAATGAGTATTAGAGAGTGGCTATTAGGCTATTAGCACTGAATGAGACTTTCTTCTCACTGTGATGTGGGTTGAAAGTGAATTAAGAGGAGATAACTTCCTAGGCCAGTAATGGTGTCCCTCCAACACGCTCTCTAAAATAGAATCTCCCACACCCCAACTGCAGTAACACTCCACGGCCTCACTGAGCTGGGTAAAGTCATAAAGGGAATTGACAGTTGCTATTTCTGAAAAAGAAGAGCAGTGAATAGACTCTGGCTGGCCTCCCTAAATCCTGGCTGACTTAAGATGGCTATCCCCAGGTGAAGCTGAGAGGCATCTTCCCGTCGAACTCAAGCTAGGCACATCTGGGGCTTCCTCAGGAAAAGGCATCTTCTGCTCTCATCTGCCTGAGGGCTGGCAGCGCACACTATCCAACCCCAATGGGTCCCTCTGCCTTTGCTTAGACATGGACTGAAATCAAAGTCTTCCCAAGGTCGAGAACCCTGCTGGAGGGACAGGCAAGGATGTGGGTGTTAGGGCCAGACAGGATGTGAGTGAAATGTCCATCTCTGCCATTTCCAGTGGTCAGTCTCCCCTCAATTGGCACAACCTGTTGAAAACTCAGTTTCCTCATTTGTAAAACAAAATCATAAAAATCACTAACACCTCTTCAAAAGGTTGCAAGGACTCAGTGAGATGGTCAAATGTGAAACTGCAGCAAAACATTTGTCTGAGAAGGCACTGAACACATTCCAGTTCCCTTCAACTGCAAAACCAAGAAGAACACAATTCACCCCCAGCAGAGACTGACCTATGCTGGCTGCCACCTGGTCTCCTCCTCCAGGTGAGTCTCTCTGCATCAGGAAGAGGTCAGGTGTCATGGATAATGACTGGTACACTTAGCACGTGCGCCATGTCCCACGGGTTCTGAGCTGCCTGGTTGGCTTTTCGGTTCATGCTAAGGTGGATGAATGGTGGCTCAGTACCTCCCCACCAACCTACCCTAAAGCCAGCGGCATTGTGGGCGAACTCAGAACATGCCAAGGTGGGGGGTTTCAGCATCCAAGGAGAAGGGCTGTTTTAAACACCACCCCACCCCTCACGGATGGCTCCCTCCTTCCACTAGAGCCATCATTTAATGAATAACAGCCATCAAGCGCTGTGCTTTACTAGGTGCCAGACACTGTGCTAACTACTTCCCATGCCTTATCTCATTTAATATCCTAAAAACCTTCTCATATCACTCACAGATATGAAAACAGACTCTATAAGTTCTGGTCTCTCATCCAAAATGGCACAGGAAGCAAGAGGCAGAACGGAGACTGCCACACTTAGACTGTGTAGGAACATGCCCTGCCATTCTACATGAAGGCAGAGTAAGAGCAGAGCTGACACAAGGAGGGGCTCAGTAAACCAACAGAACGAAGAAATGAAGTAATGAATCCAAGAAGGAATGATCATTTCTCACTGGTAGCCAGCCAAGCCCACTTTCCTTATCCTCCTTGTTCCCTATCCTCCAAGATTTGAAGAAGAGTCCTTCTGAGTTCCCTTTTCCCTCAAGGAACCACCCTTCTGGACCATCACCTCTTAGAGATGGCCTTCTGCATTAGGGGGTGGTAATAACAGGCAAAGCACAAACAACAGATGAAACGAGTTCTTTGCCCATTTAAAAAATTCAGTTATTTGTCTTCTGGTTCTTGAGTTGTAGGAGTTCTTTATACATTCTGGATATTAAACCTTTATCACATAAATGGTTAGCAGTTATTTTCTCCCATTCTATAGGCTGTCTTTTCACTTTCTTGAAATGCTCTTTGACATACAAAAGTTTTCAATTTTGATGAAGTCCATTTCATCTATTTTTTTCTTTGCTCCTCGTGCTTCTGGTGTCATAGCTAAGAAATCAATACCAAATCCAAGGTTATGAAAGTCTACCTCTATATGTTCTCCTAGGACTTTTATCATTTTGGCTCTCATGTTTAGGTCCTGGCTCTACTTAGAGTGAATTTTCTGTATATGGTATAAGGTAGGGGTCCAACTTCATTCTTTCGCATATAGATAGAAAAATTTGACTAATGAATGTTGGTGATGGTAGCATAATAGTGTGAATGCAATTAATACTACCACTGACTTAAATGAGAAATTTAGTTGTTCAACGTTTTTCTAGAAAAAAAACATTTTTAAAAAAGATAAACAAAAGTAAAGGGGCAGCAAAGACAGGAACAGAGTGAGAGAGAGAGATGGAAAAGAGGGAAAGGACAGAACTGGCCTCTCAGGAGGAACTCCTTGGGGGGTGGGGGGGTGGGACTAGATTTTCCCTGATCCCCAGCCCACCTCCACAGGGCATCACATTCCATCCAGATGTGTTTCTTGCCACCCTCCAAGAGGTAAGGAGGCTTTGCCCAAGACAATCCCAAAGCCGAGTGCAGAGATCATCCCCGGTACACGCATTGTCGGTAGGACCCCGAGGGCAGAGTGGGTCAGCTCTGCAATGTTTCATATGCTATTCCAGGGATTCCCCACCTTCTCTTCTGTAAGCATTGCATAGGACACGTAATGTGGACTCATAGAAACACTCCTCTGTATCCCAACTTTCACACTCTTCTGTCTCACCTACCCAAGAAAAAGAATAAGAATGAAAATGCCTAACAGTATCACAGAGGCAGCCCTAATATCATGATATCATACAGCATGCCATGTACACCTGGCCCATGGCAGATACTGAACATAGACATGTAATCCTCTCTGCAACCCTAAGAGATCAGTATGATTATCCCTGTTTGCCATATTAGAGTCCTGTAACCTCCAAGGTCACACAGCCGGTAAGTGGCAGAGGCAGGACTCAAAGTCAGTTTGCCTGAGTCCAACACTCAATATTTTAACCATCACCCCAAGGAGAAGTATCTACTCTCAGTGAGCAGTACCATTCTAAAGTCAGACTCCAACGTGAAAAATCAAGTGGCCTTAAAATTACCCTTGAGAGTCTCTTAATGTTATAAAATACAGTATTTCAACATATTTCTACCAGTCCAACTCAGCAAGCCACACCACAGGAAATTGGTGGCTTGCATTTAAGGCCCATGGCATAGGAAAAGACATATATCAAGAACCACTAGTCTCACATTTGTCTTTGCATGAAGGAATGGCTGCGTTTATACAAATAAAATCCATGTACATTGGGACCACCCAGCCTTGAGTCTGGTCTATTTGAAAAACAATTATTTGCAAATCCCAGTTCTATTATTATTCTTAATAATAAACAGTCCATGCATGTCACCAGGGGCTGGTAGATACCAGAATGTGTTCACACTGAGGGAGAAAACAACTATGCCGCCTCAGCTGACATCCCAAGAGCCTTGTGTGGTCTGGGGGGTGAACGCTGTAAGCCTTATTTTATGAGCACAGAAAGGTATACAGCCTTGGCCTAAGTCACACAACACATTAATGGCTGAGACAGAGCTTGAATACCGGTCTCCGAACTCCAGGACAGTGGCATGTGGATATGGATGCCTTTTGGTATCCCATATATCCACTTTCAGACTTAGCCTGGGCCCCGAATCTAGCGAAAGGGAAATCAGGGAGTGGCAATGTGACAAACTGCTTTGGCCCCGTGAAATCTGTGTTGAGCTTTCAGAAACGTGGGTTTATATTATAGCTCAGATGTATGTGAGCTTAGAGCAGGGCTTTCAGTGCCCCGTGTCCCCTTTGGGCCTTTAGCAGGCTTCCTACCATCTAAGGGCATTTTCTGGAGCTGGCACCTGCTCTGCCCACCCCAGGAGCAGTCTTCAACCAATGACTGAAGCTAACTGATGGCAAATATCCCAGCTTCCGCACCCCATGAGTGGAATAACTCAGGGTATCTGCTCTATACTGCCTCCTAGAGGCCCCCAACAGGACTGAGCCCCAGTTGCCCACAGAGGGAGCTGGCTTGATAAAATACCCTTTACAGTTGTTTCCTTCCCCATTCCCTGCTTTGCTTCCTTCCCAGTGCTTCCTGGGATCACGTCCCACAAAAACGTCCTGCTCTTGAATCCTTGCCTCAGCAGATGCACTCTTGCAGGGCCTCAGAGGCTGGAGGTACAAAGCACGACTACGCTTAACCCAGTTTGGTTTTCCCTTTAATCACTGAGGCCAAGGGTAGGTTCTCTGGAGGAGATTCAAAGCCTGGGACGCTGCTCAGGTTTCTTCACCTTTTGACCACTCCACAGATGATTCGCAAAAGCCATTTGCATCTCTGGTGTGAGGTCTGGTTTCAGCTAATGTGTTATGCCGGGCAGCGTTGAGTCTGTAAATCTTTAGGCCACAAAAGGGGTATGGAGCAGGGCAGAGAGGCTTGTGTCATGTCAGTTTTGTAGATTCTTGATTAAACAAGTTTCGTAACTGTGGGACTTGTCAGAGCCTTTAAAACATACCTCAGGAATCTCAAAGGGAGGGAAGCCCTGCTCAGACTTATTTGGACTCAGAATGATTTTATTGAGTATCTTGCAAGTCGAATGTTCCATGAGGCATCTGTTTAGGAGAAACCGGTTTAGCTGAAAGAGCCCTCACCTAACCAGGTGACCTTGGGCTAACTACCTCACCTGAGTCACTTGCCCAAGGTCATTCTGCTGGTAAAAGGCACGGCTGGGATTTGATTGAGAGATAACAAACAAGGGAGAAGAAAGAAAGATACAAAGAGAAGGAGCAGGGAAGAGTAACTGAGCTGCTCAGTTTGAGATGGAAAGGCAGGTTTTACCCTTTATGTTCACTACAAAAGGAAAAAGAGAGAGAAAAAAAGGAAAAAAAAAAAAAAAAAAACCTGGCTGCTTTCCCCCATCCACCATAAGTTCAATTGCTATCACTTAGTGAGGCCTCCTGCATTTATTAATAACCAAGTTATTACTCCTTCCAACAATAGCCATGCTGCTGCTGAATTACTCAACGTTATGGGACTTATTTATAACACCGGTGCAGCTGGTTCACATTTCCTCATGCAGAGGTAGATGATTCTGGGGCTGCTGAGGAAGCAGGCCAGTTGGTGGGAAAAGAAGAGAGAAACCCAAAGGCTGTTGCTGCAAGGAGGGAAAGAAAAGGCAGCCCTCTGAGACAGACTGCCTGGGTTCAAATCCCACTGCCACTCCTTAGAGACTGGTGACTTCTGAGAAGCCTCAGTTTTCTCTTTTGAAAATGGGGATGACAACAGAATCTATCCCATGGCATTGATGTGAAGAGTCAATGAGTTCCATGTGTCTAGTGGGCTTAACATAGGATCTGTTCTATGAGTTCAAGTGTTTAATAAATGTCAACTCTTATCATCACAATTACACTCTGGGATTTCTACCTTTAAAAAGGGCAAGTGGATCAGAAAGGGAAAGCCTGGGAACAAGCCCAGTTCACAAGGCTCTCTGGCAGGGACACCCATCAAAGTTGCATTGTCAGTGCTACAGAGAACATGACCTTCATGTACTTGGAGGCCAGAACTTCATTTCCCCTCCTGCCTCTTATGGCCGTGTGAACGAATGTTCCCGCTGCACCCCAGCATCATGCAGTCCCCCAAACCTGGGGGACTTGTTTACCTGCCTGGCTTTGGGGAAGTTGACCAGCTGTCTCAGGGGTTTTGCCCATCTTCACGGTTACTCCCAAACAGACCTGGCCTTATGAGTCTTCTACAAATTGCTAATGAGTTAGGAAGACAACACATAGTGACCACTCCTAACAGGTGTGCACTGGGGAATACAAACAGGTATTCTGGGAGAAAAGGGCTATGTAGTTGGGGCAACATGAGATTAAACTCATAAAAATGTGCTTCTTTCTTGCAGAACTTCTCAGCTCCTTAAATATGCCAATATGCACTGGATATTTAAAGAGAAGAGGGTGAGATATAGGGTTTCCCAAATCAATTTGATCAGGAGGCCAGTGGAGAAAGGCTGATGTGGCATCTCTGAGGCAGTGGGGAATCGTGGGAAAAACTGGAGGCTAGATGTCCAAAGTTTTAGCCTGACTGTGTGATACTGAACAGATGTGCCCATCTGAGCCTCAGTTTCCTCATCTATAAAATGGAGTTGCTCCCCTCCCATGGGCATGCTCTAAGGATTAAATAAGGCATTGGGTATGAAGCTGCATGGGAATGTCTCCAGAGCAGTGTGATCTTTGGAACAAGTCATCAGGGCCTTCCACACAGAGGAACTGCAGAAGCAGTGAGAAAAGCCAGTGGGTGACTCATCTGAGGCCACATAGCTAGTGAGACAGAAGCCAGGACTAAACTCAGACCTGCCCCCCAATCCAGTGTTCTTTCCACATTCAAGTGTCCCCACCAAGGTGGGCTGAGCAGGGGTCACACAATCTGGGCCCCTTCATTCAAACCTGCTCCTTTGAAGCTCTTTTCTGTGACCCATGTCACCACCACCATCATCATCACTATCCTCATCATAATCACTAGTATTATTATGCCTTACCTCTGAATGATGGATCCTGGACTCATTCATGATGGAGTTCTCACTGAGCCATCTCGGGCTCCCCATCCAACAATAAATTAATGGAGCCTCTGGTGATCAAGGCTAAGTAGAATCCCAGAGAGCATCTAGTCCATTGCTGTT
>PVIY010039736.1:0-22897 GCA_004026745.1 Myrmecophaga tridactyla
TAATTTTAAGTAGGCTTGACCTATCCTTTGTGGGGTTAAGTTTCATATGAACCAACCCCAAGACTGGGGGCTCAGCCTATATCTTTGGTTGTCCACATTGCTTGTGAGAATATCAAGAATTCAACTTGGGGAGGTTCAATTTTCCCCTGTTCTCACCATTCAACTTGGGGAGGTTCAATTTTCCCCTGTTCTCACTATTGCAAAAGACTTTGCAAATACTTTCCCATTCACTGATCAAATCACTCTGGGATTCATCGGGGCATCTCTCTGGACAAACCAACAAACTCTCAAGTCCTACCCAAGGTTCCATGTACTTATGTTCAACCAACTATCTACATAAGTTATATTAGGAGATGCACTAATCAAAATATAAATTTTACACCAAATAAACATGTTTTGCTTTAGTCTCACACATAGAATGAAATTTTAAAATATTAATTACCATCTGTTTTCAGCACCCTGCAGTAATGACATTCCTTTGTTCTTCCTCATTCAAAAACATTTTTTAAATTTGTACATTTAGTCACTATCATTATACACTCTAGGCATTCCTAGATTATACCATCTCAATTTTTATCGTCTATCTTTCTTTGTGATTACATTTATGCCCCCAGCACTCCTCCCTCTATCACACTTAGCTTTATTCAGTGTTTTAACATAATTGTATTACAGTTAGGTAGTATCGTGCTGTCCATTTCTGAGTTTTTATATTCAGTCCTGTTACACAATCTGTATCCCTTCAGATCCAGTTACCCAATATCTTACCCTATTTCTATCTCCTGATGGTCTCTTGTTACCAACAGAATGTTCCAAGTTTATTCACTAATGTCAGTTCATATCAGTGAGACCATACAGTATTTGTCCTTTTATTTTTGGGTAATCACACTCAGCATAACGTCCTTAAGGTCCATCCATGTTGTTACATACTTCAGAACTTTATTCTGTTTTACAACTGCATAATATTCCATCATATGTATATGCCACAGTTTGTTTAGCCACTCTTCTGTTGATAGACATTTTTGGCTGTCTCCATCTCTTGGTAATTGTAAATAATGCTGTTATAAACATTGGTGTGCATATGTCTGTTTGTGTCCTTGCCCTCATGTCCTTTGAGTAGAGACAGACAGCATATAGATGGGTCCTGTTTTTTAATCCATTCTGCCAGTCTATGTCTTTTGATTGGGGAGTTTAATCCATTAACAGTTAGTGTTATTACTGCATGGGTAGTACTTTCTTCTACTATTTCGCCTTCTGGATTTTATATGTCATATCTAATTTTCCTTCTTTTTACCTTTACTCATAGTCTTCCTTTCTATACTCTTCCCCACACCTCTCTCTTCTGTCTTTTCATATCTGTCTCTAGTGCTCCCTTTAGTATTTCTTGCAGACCTGGTCTCTTGGTCACAAATTCTCTCAGTAATTTTTTGTCTGAAAATGTTTTAATTTCTCCATTATTTTTGAAGGACAATTTTGCTGGATATAGAATTCTTGGTTGGCAGTTTTTCTCTTTTTTTATAATTTAAATATATCATCCCACTGTCTTCTCGCCTCCATGGTTTCTGCTGAGAGATCTACACATAGTCTTATTGGGCTTCCCTTGTACGTGATGGATTGCTTTTCTCTTGCTGCTTTCAAGATTCTCTCTTTTTCTTTGACCTCTGACATTCTGATTAATAAATGTCTTGGAGTACTTCTATTTGGATCTATTCTCTTTGGTGTACGCTGCACTTCTTGGATCTGTAATTTTAAGTGTTTCATAAGAGTTGGGAAATTTTCAGTGATAATTTCCTCCATTAGTTTTTTTCCTCCTTTTCCTTTCTCTTCTCCTTGTGGGACACCCACAACACATATATTCGTACGCTTCATATTGTCTTTCAATTCCCTGAGTTCCTGCTCATATTTTTCTATTTTTTTCTTATGTTTTCTTTTACTTGCTGGATTTCAGATGTTCCGTCCTCTAGTTCACTAATCCTATGTTCTGTCTTTCGAAATCTACCATTGTAGATTTCCATTTTTTTTTCATCTCTTCTACTGTGCCTTTCATTCCCATAAGTTCTGTGATTTGTTTTTTCAGACTTTCAGTTTCTTCTTTTTGTTCTTTCCTTGCCTTCTTTATATCCTCCATTAATTCATTGATTTGGTTTTTGATGAGGTTTTCCATGTGTGTTTGTATATTCTGAATTAATTGTTTCAGCTCCTGTATGTCATTTGAATTGTTGATTTGTTCCTTTGACTGGGACATATCTCCAATTTTTCTGGTGTGATTTGTTATTTTTTGCTGGCGTCTAGGCATTTAATTACCTTAATTAGTTTATTCTGGAGATTGCTTGCACTTCTTTTACCTAGGGTTTTCTTGCTGGATGAATTTGTTGTCTCTCTGTTCTTTGACATTCAGTTCAGTTTTATCTGGACCTCTAGCTTAAGTTTTGTTTAACAGAGGAGAATTTTTCAGTTCTTGTTTTCTTGTGTCTTGCTCTGCTTGTATGGTGCCTTTCCCCCCATACACACCTAGAAGGGTCTACTTAGGTATTATAGACCCCAACCGGGTTTTCCCAGACAAAACTGGCCTCCTATCAGGAGGAAAGAGTCACCTGCATCGGTTTTCCCTGAGGGTGAGACCCGGCAAGTTGAAAGACTTTCCTGTGAAGTCTCTGGGTTCTGTTTTTCTTATCCTGCCCAGTATGTGGTGCTTGTCTGTCTGCAGGTCCCACCAGCATAAGATGATGCAGTGCCTTTAACTTTGGCAGACTCTCCCTGCTGGGGGCATGGTGGAGACAGAGGAGAGGTTGTAGGCTGGTTTTGATGGCTTCAAATTACCAAGCCTTGGTGTCTGAATTCCTTGAGAGGGATTCCACCTGAGTTGGGCTTCACCCCTCCCCTGGGGAAGGCAGAGGCTCCAGAAAAGCCCTCAGACCAGCTTTTTCTGCCTATGCCTGGGGCAGTTGCAGCCTGACAAGCCCTGCCACTGTATCCAAAGGCATTCAAGCCTTTGTAGAAACACAGCCACGAAAACCTCTGGTTCCTTCTTTTTCCTTTTTCCATCAGCCCTGCCCCCTTGGCGCCGGGGCAAAAATGAGCGACGTCCACTTTGACCAGGTTCACCTGAGCTGGGGGCCTAATTTTAGTAGTCAGAATTTGTTAATTAATTCCACAATTGGCATTTGGTTGGGCTCAGCCCCTGCTGCTAGTAAAGCCTCTTTCCTTTCCCCTCTGTGAAGCAGCCTGTGAGGGAGGGGCGCTGGCTGCCATGGCTTGGGGAACTCACGGTTCTGGGGAGGCTCACAGCTGGTCCAGACTGGGGTACGCTGTGTGTCCAGTTACTGACGTGGCCCCAGGAGCTGTTCTGTACTGTTTCTTGTTATTTAGTAGTTGTTCTGGAGGACGAACTAAAATGCACACATTGTTAAGCTGCCATCTTGGCCCGGATGTCCCTCCAGTGTGTTTTAAAAGTTATCTGTTCTTTTTCATTTTACCATAAGTTTTCTTTTTAAGAACAGATGAGCGTTTTTTTTTACATCTTACTTTATATCTATTGTAGAAATTTAGATTTAACAGGTCTCTGGTGACCCATTCCATAATTCAGTCCTTTGTAATGATAACCAGGTCTCTTTAGAAATTACAGGGGTTTTAAAATTTGAGATATTTCATTTTATGAAAATTGCTTTTTTTAAACGTTTTGATGTGTAATAAAACTCTTAAAAGACCTACAGTTTTTACTCCCTTTGCCTTTTTTCTGGGGGCAGCTGGAAGGAAATCATATTTTCTATTGTTGATCTTTCACTATCTCCTTTATTTCCCTATGGATCATCTTCAGTCTTTCCATCAACTGTTTGCTACAGAATAAAAGAATATTGAGATTTAGTTTTTTTCTATGATATAGAGCACTGATTTTACTTGTAAAATTGCATTTATATTTTGATCAATAAGTTTTCTGTTGCTTTATTTATTAAATAATTTGAGAAGAATTGATGTACAGTTTTCACTTTTGGTTTTCCTTCAGCTATAAAAACAATTTCAGATTTTGGGAGTTTTATTTTTATTTAGAAAGAATTCATTTCAAGTAACTCAATTTCAACCAAAATTTTACTTTAGCAGTAATCAATCCATGATATGTTAATGTTAAAAATTAGAGTAAAAATATATCTGGAAAAGTGAATTAAATAATTCCTTCGTGTTAATATTTCCATGATTCCTGAATTTCTGTTATCTTACTTACAAGTTGATATTAATTTAAGAAATAATTTAGGCTTTTTAGTGTATAGTTCCATATTACCTTGCTCTAGATCTTTCCAATATGAAATTTGTTTGTATGTTATTTGAATAGGTAAAAAACATAACTTTGCTATGATTTTTTGGCACTGACCTTAACTTCATCCTATTTTTCCTGTTCTCTTTTCCCTTTTGTCCAATTTCATTACTGATTTGATTAGAAAAATCTTATTGTAGATACTCAGGTTTATATGATTTGAAAGAAAGAATTCTCAAAGAAATACTTTTGCCCTCTATTCATTTAAATTATTTCTATAAGATTATTATATATACATTAGTCTTATAGAAAAGAAATTTTATACCTTTAATCTGTGAAATATTGCTTCTTTGTTTTATCAATAAGATTCAGTTTATTCAAGTCTGTGTAAAAATTAAATAAGTTTAGGAGTGCATGGGTTGTTCAGTGGTTAGAATGCCCGCCTTTCATGCGGGAGTCCTGGGTTCAATTCCCGGACCATGCACTCAAAAAAAAAAAAAAATTAAATAAGTTTATATTTCTTAGCAGTGAATATAAACTCACTGAACTCAGAGCCATACCACTCTTTGGATACCATAAATATTGTTACAGCCACTGTGTTTCATAAAAACAGGACAACTGTGGCCACTTACTTTAAGCATGATGGCTCTTTCAGTAACATTTTTATGTGCACAGACACATGTACATGCACACACATAATTGATTTTCTAACCATTTTTTGCCTTTCTAGAAGAATGCATGTCACTTAAAACAATGAAATTCATGGAAATATTTTACTTTTCTCAGCACAGCTTCTGCTTTGAAATAACCAGATCTAACATAAACCTTCCCAAAGATGTCTTCTAAGGTTGTTATATAGTTAGATCACTCTGGCCTTCAATAAATGTATAAATCTAAACCTGCTTTCAGTGAGCATGTAGGGATAATTTAGCTGTGTATCTAAACTCATGTATTGAAAACCTTTTCCCCCATGATGACCAGTTTTTGTGCATTTGCTTTCCTGTTTCTTCTCCTTATACCTCCAGAAAAAGAAAGGTTAAGTTTTTAAAAGCAAGGTATTAAAAAAGGAAACAGTGTATTGATGAATGCACAAAATCTTAATGGTATCCGTTTATTTAATCGTTTGCTGTTAGAAGACAATAAAAATTTAAAGAAATATTGAGCACCTACTTTACTAAGCACAGGCACTGAATATTCAGTGATGAGTAAAAACTGATAATGGGCCGCCCCCATACTCATGAAGTTTGTGGTCTAAGGTGGAAACCCATTAACTTGAGCATTACACAGAAAAATGAAAAATCACAGATCAATTAAGTGCTAGGAGAGAAAGTATACTCTCAGGGTGTTTCACCTGGTCCAGGGAGTTTGGAAAAGCTATCTTGAGGAAATGATGAATGAGCCAAGATCTAAAAGAAGAGTAAGAGTCAACTAGTAAAATTGAGAGAGAAAAGTATTCTAGATAGAGGTAAGAGCACATAGAAAGTCTTCCAGGCAAGAGGGAGCATGTTACAAAGAAGAGAGTAGATAAAGGCTAATGTTACTGGAGTAAGGAAAACAAGGGGGACAAGATTCAGGGTGGAGCTGTAGACATGCGTGTGGTGCCAGACCATGCATAGGCTTATCGGCTGTGCTGGGTAATTGTGACTTTAAGCTAAGAACAGTGGAGGACCATTCAAGTTTCTAAGTAGGGGAGTACCGTGATCAGATTTGCCTTCTGGCCACAGTGTGGAGAATGAGTGCTGGGGGGAGTTGTGGGGAGGGGATAGGGCTATGGCAAGGGTAGATGAAGGGAGACCAAAAAAAAAAAAAAAAAAAAGCCTGGTACAATAATCCAGATGAAAGCAGATGGTATCTTGAACTTAAAGTTATTTTCACAGAGAAAGAAAAAGGGAAGAGATTCGAAAGATGTTTATAAGGTAAATTCCATAGGACATGGAAATACATAATATTTAGAAGGTGAAGGAAAAGGAAGTAAAAAGCAATAGGTAATTTGGAAGAGTACTAGGTTTGAAGATTTGTAGAGGAACGGTAGATCTTGAGTGTGATTTTGGATATGTTGAGTTTGAAAAGCCTTTGGGATAGTCAAGAGAGATGTCAAGCAGACAGTTAGATATTATAGTCTGGAGCTCAAGAGGAAATCTAAACTTGACGCAAATTTGTTGAAAATCTGCATGTGGTGTATGAAACTATGGGCATGCATGAGACACTGAAGGAGAAAGAATAAAATGAAAAGAAGAAAAGACCTGGGATCAAGCCTTGGGGATTCCAGACATGGCTGGGATTGCTGTTTATTAATTTATTTACTAATTCTCAAATAGAAAACAAAACCCTAAAATATAGTATGTTGTTTATATAGTGATTTCACTGCTTAAATAGTTTAAAATTTTTTATTTGCTCTAATTCAGAAATATGAAGGCCATAACATACATTAGCTTCATTTTGGTGGGAACCACACAGGAGACGGGAACGACCTGATGATAGGCCTCACTACTCTTCACGCGTCTGCCCGTTTTGATCAAAACTCTTCTCCAATTCAGTGTTGTGACTTATTATTAAGAGTTCTCTTTAGGCATAAAATTGCATTTTAGAGAATTAAAACATATTTCTGTGAGCTTCTTTCTTGGCTAAGTGTTTTAATGTTAAAAGGAATGTGTCTAAAATTTAAATATAAATGTCTTGTAAATAAGGATTTGTATACTGTTTCATATCAGGGTCCAGGATTAGATAGTTTGAGTTCTTGACGATAATATGAACATGGAGGATTTAATATGTTTCTGCTCCTCAGCTCCTCGTCCTGGGTAAAGAGTGAGTATGATATATATCCAGAAAGCTTTCATCCCCTCTTCTTCTCCAAACAAAAGAGAGCAGTGTTTGTGTTAATACAATGTTACCTATGGGACTATTTAGTTAACAGTTTTAGACATTTTTATTTATTCATTTTGAATAGAAGCCCGTTCAAGTGGAAATTTTTTTAGTGTTTCCTTGTCAGATCTGCAAATATTTTTAATGTTTTTTCCTGCATAAGATATGAGTACTGTATAATTAGGATGTTATGAAAACAAATTTTTGAGAATGCTTCTTATCTTTCACAAGAGAATTATTCTGCCTATTGGTAATCCAGAGAATGATTCTGTTAGGTTTTAAACGGTAGCCGACTGAAAAATCAGAGAAACTGAGTCCGAGTTTAAAAAAGTTTACTGTCCCGGGGTGAGGTTCCCGGGTCCGGGTGCTCAGGGTGCTGGCCGGGGAAGTCGCACCCCCCTGGGGGCAGCGGGGTTAGATATAGGCTAGCTAGTGGGGGTGCTGACGACGCCTACGGGGCCTCTTGTGGTAGGATAGGAGTTTTGCGCACTTTAGGGCCGGGGGCATAGCTACGGGCCTTGGCCGGGGAGCATAACTATGGGCCGTGTGCAGTGGGCATAGCTACGGGCTGTGTGCAGTGAGGGTCCTTTGTTTGTCAGGGCAGGTCCTGGTTGGCTGAGTTTGAACAGCTGTATGCCCGGATGTTCACGGGTTTTAGTTCGGGTGGGGACCTTCCAGCCAGAGGCTACCGGGCCAGGCCTTACAGATTCTATTTAGCTTAAATTGAGCTCCAACCATGTGTAATGTTGCTGTACTCTGTTTAGTTGTTTTTGTTACTATATATTCTCCTTTAAAATGTCTTAATGAAGAAATGTATCATTAAATTATCTTGGATTATAGTACTGCTCACTGGTGTTCATAGCCATCTGTAATTATAGAGGAATTTATGGCCAAATAAGGAAGATTTTTGTTGTGTTTGGTTTGCTTTGGTTTTTAATTTGTGTTTTTTATTCATTTGACTAATTTTGTTGAGCACCCATTATGTATCAGATACTATCAGGATATTTTAAATACCAGGACATTTTAAATAAAGTAATAAAACAAAGATTCTTAACTTTGAAGCGCTGTTTCCCCAAAGTCAGCGCATGATAGTCAAGTAAAATAGGTATTATAAGTAAATTATATTCATCGCTGGAAAGTGATAAATATTATGGTAAAAAAAATGAAAGGCAGAGTTAGAGAGATTGAGAGTCAGGGTCATATGGCTTGGAATTTTTAATAGTATGATTAGGGGAGGGGAGGGAATTAGTCAAATGGATATCTGGGTGAAGCACTTCTAGCCTGAGGCAAGAGCCATATGAACGTGTGAGTTATGTATTCGAACAACAGCAAGGCAGCAAGCAGGCCAGTGTGACTAGAATTGTGTTAGGAGATATGATAGAAGACGTCAGAGAGGAGGTACCATGTAGGGCCTTGTAAGCCATTGTGAGTACTTTGGCTTTGACTGAGTAAAATAGAACACTAAAGCAAGTGCAATGCCTTTTGTGCACAATCAGCAGCAGTGGTCTTGGTTCTCTTTGACATCACACTCACAGGACACAATAGACTAAAACCTGGCACTAGTTTTACTTCGCTCTATAGGAGGATACAAGATGGAAACACAGCATGCCAGCATGACAGCTTCAAATCTAGCTCCGTTGGGAGTCCCCACAAAAGTCCAGGTGCTGCACTACAGGTACAGTCTGGGTGAAGAGAAGCGTCACACGGAGAAGCTGAGGCCTTTGTTTCTCAACATGTTTTTATACAGTCCTGGGTATACCTTCAGGACCTATGAGACTGCTCATGGTACTTCCAGTCCAGATGCAGTTTACCAGTAGTGGTGGTTTTTACACATTGCTGAACACAGACAACCTCTGTTTTTTTTAACATAATATGTTTCCAAGGAACCATTTTAGTAGAAGATAACATGAGGATATATTCTCCTTAAGAAGCTACTATAGGCTGCAGGGTTTTGAGGAGAGAAATAAAACATACTGACTTTGATTTTACAAATATCACTCTGTTTGCTCTTTTGAGACCAGGTTTTAGGCAGATAAGGATCAAAACAGAGAGGTCAGTTAGCTGTTTCAGTAATCAAGGCGAGAGAGGATGCTGACTTGAAATTGAAGTGGTAGTGGAAAGGATTATATTCTAATTGTATTTCGAAGATAGAAGCAACAATAAACTGAGAGATTAAGAGTTCAGTTTGGACATGTGGAGATAGAGAGTAGCCAAATGCCTATAGAACTTGAGTTTAGGTGTTGGTTTAGAGATATAAATTATTATATAAATGTAGATTGAGTTCATAGATAGAAATTTGAGAGACTTTACCACTTGGATGGTATTTAAGGCCAGGAGACTAGATGATATCACTAAGGAAATGAGTATAGATAGAAAAACGAAACAGGGACTGACCTTTCGTGTGTGTGTGTGTGTGTGTGTGTGTGTGTGTGTATGCATGTGTTAATGCATCAGTTTGTTTGTTTTCTTAGGCTTGTTTAACATCACTTAAAATACCTCTCTGGGAAAGACATTGTCATATGAAATTTGAGGTTATTTTCTTTCAGATTTTGTTGTTGTTGTTGTTGTTTTTGAATGAGGCTGTGGCTGGCCCAAGTCTTATTTATTTAGTACGTTGAATCCTAAAGTATTTTTTAGTTTTTATTGAATTAAGAATGTGTCTGGCCTAACAACCAGAGCAGTGACAGTAGCAACCACCAGAATGGCAAAAGCCCGACAATCAAAGAAGCCCTAGCCAGGTTTGAAGAGAAAACTGGTCAGAAGCCATCCAAAGCCAAAGAGATAGGCTTTATGCCCAGACTCCCCCCCATGGAAAAGATGGATGCATCCTTGTCCATACTTGCTACCTGTGAGAAGCTTTGACTGTGTACAAACTGCATTGAAAAAAATTGCCAACCTGAATGGCTTAAAAAGCTTGAGGATTTTTCTTTAGGAAGAAACAACATAACTTAAATGACCTGGAAGTAGTAGAGGACACATTAGAAAGTTGTGGATCTCCTACAATTTTACTGAGAAGTTGAAAGGGATCCCTGTAGTGAAGAAATCGAAGGTTCTCTACATGTCCAAATAACCTAGTGAAAGATTGGGCTGAATTTGTAAAGCTGGCAGAACTGCCATGCCTGGAGAACCTGGTATTTGTAGGCAATCCCTTGGAAGACAAAAACTCTTCTGAGGGGAGCTGGATCGAAGAGGCAAGCAAGAGAATGCCCACACTGAAAAAGCTGGGTGGTACCCCATTAATTAAAGAAGATGATACAGAAGAAAACTAACTTCATGTTTTCCACTTTGTGATAACTTATGTAAATGTTATAAGAGCAATAGGTAAGTTTTGTCTGTTTTTGAAATTCTGTACAGTTAAAAGGTTCTTAAGAAAATAAATATCTGTTAACCCTCCACCTCCCCCGCCCCCAAAAAAGGAATGTATCTGATTTTTTTTTCTCTCTTTTTTTTTTAAGGGATGATTTGGTCAGACATTAAAAGACTCTGGTATGAAGGATTGGAAGACTTTTTAGAAGAGTCTCGTAATCAACTGAGTTTTGTCATGAATTCCCTTTATTTGGCAACCTTTGCCCTCAAAGTCGTTGCTCATAACAAGGTGACTTTTAACTCTGGCAATTGGAAGAACAAATGAAGTTTATTTAAAAAACCTGAGACATTAACTGTGTAACTGTTATATTGGCCCAAATCTGTTTGGTGTATTTTCATTTTAAACCTACCCATGAGCAAGGAAATATATAGTGCACATTGTTTCCTTCTTTTCCAATAGTTTAAAGGGTGTTAATTACCAATAAATGTTGGTTTCCTTTTATATGCCAGGCACCATGGTTGATAGTTGATAAATGTTATCCTTGCAGGGACTTTATGAAACAAACGTCCTTATCCCCACTTTATATATGAAGCTCAGAGATACTAAGTAATTTATCCAAGACCTCACAGTAAGAAAGCAGGGCTGAATTTAAATCCAGGTCTCTCTAGACATTCTCTTTCTACCAAATGCCAATTCCTTATATCTGACCTAGGTTCATTTACCTTATTAAAACTACATACTTAAAATGAGAGTACAAATTCATTAGAAAATGACTAGTGTTAGATATCTATTATAGCTTCCAGAAAAAAAGTTTATTTCAGTGAAATTGATGATATATATTATACATGTTCCAAATTGTGTTTGTTGTTTTACATAGGTTTAAAAATTCAGGTGAATGTCATTACTTCTCTGTGTCAATATTTATTGATTAGAATTTGACAAAAATCTAGTCTTATAGACATCTTTTGCTTTTACTGTTCATCAAACTCTCAAGCCCAGAAAAGGCCATAGGTTTTATATTAACTATCTTTGTTTAAATCCTGAGTTTAGAATTCTTTTGGGGTGTCAGATTCAAGGAACTTAAAAGATACAATATTTTCTGATTTTTTTTTTTTTTTACTAATAGATAGATTGTAGAAAAAGCAAACTGTTTATCTTATATAATTTTACTTGGTTAAAAAATTCTATAACTGACTAGTAACAAACGTGTTTGTTAAGTATGTTCAAGGACTAGAGTGAAATTTCTCTGAAAATAAGAAATTGGTTATACCTGAATAAATGGTTCAATAAAAAGTTTAAGGAACATTGCTTTTTCAGACTGATCTCTTTAGTTATAGAAGCAGGGCATCGACATAATTTATTGTCCAAATCAGGGCACTGTGAGAGTAAAAGACGGTATCGTTAATAACTATGTCAGGGTAACTGGTACATAATCTGGGACTGTCCAGGCATCTAGGACATTTGGCCACCCTATATGTAGATACAGTAATGCTCTGTTTTTCTCTTGAAATTTAAAAGGGCAAAGAATTTCTATGGTTCATTCTAGAATCCTGAGTCAAAGGTCTAAATCAATTTAATATGATAGCTAATTAATTGTCAGTGTACAGACTTAAAATTTGGTAGAACTGAAGAAAAATAACCATTTCATTCATAAAAAGTTTAATGAGAACTTTAAAAATTGTTTAATTTTTTTAAAAAAACAGGGATTTCTGTTTAAACCTGTCACTATGTAAGTGATATTTCCTGACATGCAGAAATCTTTTTTTAAGTTAAAAATTATTATTTCTATTAAAAAGGAGAACTCTAAGAAATATAGCGATCCCCAGAAGGAGAAATAATTAAAATAGTTTTCTTTCAAAAGTCGAAAATGTTTGTTTTTATTTTCCTAAATTGAAAGAGCTGTTTACCATTGACTTTTTTCTTCCTAACCTCAGTTTCATGACTTTGCTGATCGGAAGGACTGGGATGCATTCCACCCTACACTGGTGGCAGAAGGCCTTTTTGCATTTGCAAATGTTCTGAGTTATCTTCGTCTCTTTTTTATGTATACAACCAGCTCTATCTTGGGTCCCTTACAGGTAAATAATTTAAATTTCTTAAAAGAGCATTTGCTAGATGATGACTATTTCTTTCTTTTCAAAATAATTAACCCTTGGAAGGACACAGCATGTCTATCTGCCTTGCTGCTGACTGAACAACAATGCTTTGCCTTCAGGTGTTCAAACTTTGTGTAGTCTGTTGCGTTCTCCCCCATGCTATGGACAAAGATGTGTTAAAATATAGTTATTATACTTAAGTCAAAAGAGGAACATAAATATCTGCTTTTTACCAAAATAGATCTCACATTTAAAGTTTTAAGTATCTTAGGTGATATGTATGAGGGAATACCTTTACAGACAGAAATAATCCTACTTGATGATAATTTGAAAATATGTATGTTTTATTTTTAAAAGTACTATTTCACTTTTGTTTGACAAACTATTAAATGTAATAAATTCTGGAACTGAAAAATTCATAGATATCATAGAGTTTCATTTAATGTATAGTATGGCATGTGATTTGTCCAAAGTAGTTGGTTATTAAATGTAAGAGTTCAGGGCTAAATTCTAAGTCTCTTTACACCAAATAAATGACTCACAATTGGTTGACTTTACCCCAAAGAGTTTAGTAGTTAATTGTTATTGTAAGATGAGATAACTGTGCTAGGTGATTAACTCTAAATAATAATACTCTTAGTTACTTTAGAAGTCTGGAAATCTTAACAATTTTCACTTTATCTTGGTAAGTCAAATTTACTAATAAGTTAGATGGTCTTTTATATTTGTAAAGATGATATTTTAAATAAAAGTCATAATTACTTTCTCCAAACAGATGTGAAAATAAAATATATAGGAAAACTAAATTTAATGAGGCATTTTTCCTTCATTCTGAAGTGTGTTTCCTGAAATGTGACCCTCTTAACCAAGTCCTATAAGATGCTTTGGCTTAAATAAGCTTGAGACACATTGCATTCTTTCTACTTCTTTTGGAAATACATAGTGCACATTAAAACAAGAAATAAAGAAACTTGTTTAACCATTTGAACCTCTTACCTCAGGACCCTGGTTTTCTCCAGAATATAGTATTTGGAGCACTGGTTTAGATTACCTGCTATTTTTATTTGTTTTTGTTGTTGTTATTGTTGTTTTTGCTTTTTTGCCATTAATATGTTCTAGAAATATTTTAATCAAGTGAACAGAATTTTTACAAATATGTTGATTTTTATTTGTTTATCTACAAATTTATGAAATCAATAGGTTTCTGTACTGGAAAATTTTTTATAGATTTCTACAGAGAGTTAAAAGGGAGAAAGTGTATTATTGTTTCAGAATGAAGAGTTCCTTTCTAGCTTCCATTTCCAGCCAGGATGGAGTAACAATGACGAGAATTAACCTCCTGCCTGAAACTACCAAAAAAAAAACAACAACAACAGCAAATCCTGACAAAACTGTATGAAATAGCAGTTTTCAAGAAATTGAAATCAGGGAATAAAGAATGGTAATTCTTAAGAAACAGGAAAGATTGCCTCAACTTCCTGCCTTGTGAGAGTTTATAGGTTATCACTAGGGAGGGGAAACGCAGTCAAAGCCTGGTTGAACTCCTGACTTTGGGAAAGGGTTCTAAGAATCTAATGAGACCAAAGAGGCCAGAATTTGCATAAAATAATACTGGGGAAGGCAGAGCAGCAGAGAGAGAGAGAAATCTAGAAATCTATAGAGGGTTTCTCTTAATTGTACAACAGAGACAGAGTACTGATTATTGTATGCATGTGAGAGCACTATAAGGAAAGAGTTAAGTGAAAGGATTAGAGGAAACAGTACTCAGAGCTAATACAGGGCCAGAATAGTGTCTTTTCCCCATCAGCCAGACTGGAAAACCTCATAATACACTGGTCACTGAGTAGAGTACTCAGAAGGAGCTGACCTCAGTAGCGGAAGATAACTACATCTAGACTAAACACTGACTTGGTCCCACCTAACAAATCTTAAAAGCAAGATCTGAAAGGATAAAACTGTCTCCAGGTATGCTGGTTTGAAACAGTTGTGTACCCCAGAAAAGCCATGTTCTTTAACCCTGATACAATATTGCTGGGTGAGATTGTTTTTATCAAGTTGTTTCCATGGAGATGGAACCCACCCAGTTGTGGGTGGGACGTGTTGATTAGCTGGTTTCCATGGAGATATGTCTCCACTCATTCAAGATTGGGGTCACTTACTGGAGTCCTTTAAGAGGGAGCCATTTAGGAAAAAGCTTTAGTATCCTTTGGAGATGAAGAAAGAGAAAACATCCCTGAGGAAGATGTTTGAAATGAAATGCCAAAGACCCCTGTAGAGGCCAGCCATGTGCCTTCTCAACTGAGATATTCTGGACCCATTGGCCTTTCTTGAACCAAGTTATTATTCCCTGGATACCTTAGTTTGGACATTTTTATAGCCTTAGAAACTGTAAACTTGCAACTTAATAAATTTCCTTTTTAAAAACCATTCCATTTCTGGTATATTACATTCTGGCAGCTTAGTTTGTTAAAAAACTAAAAAAACCAAGTAACTTAAGTGTGAAAATCAAAAGTGATACAGAATAGATATCACTTTTGATATTTAGATATATCAAATAGATATTTTAGATATTAGATTTTAGATATCTAAAAGTGATACAGAAACTAGATTTAGCAGATAAGAATATTAAAACAGTTACAAATTGCTTTCCACATACTCAACTAGTTAGAGACATGGGAGATGTAAAGAAGAGAAAAGTACTTTGAAAACCATTACCCAAAAAGGACTGGGCATGTTTTATCTTTCACTGACTTTTTTCTTAATCAAGCCTGAGCAGAGGAGCAGAGAGCCTAATTTTATTAGCTCAACTATAATTTAAGGGGAAAATATAAGTTAGAATATGCTCTTGGCTAGATCTTGTTGCCGGCCCAAAGATTTCTTTTGATTTATGAGCATCATGAGCATATACTCACTATCAAAACTTTCATCATTATGGTGACTTCGGTTCTTTCCTTTTTCTTTCAAAAAAATAAAACCAAAACAGTGTTTGGCTTATACCAAATGCTCAATAAATGTTCATTGCTATTATTATTATGAAACAGCAGAAACTAGAGTGACATTAACAATGGCTCCTCTAGAATTGTTTTGAAATAGAGAAAAATTCAGTTCTATAGTCAGCTAGAATTTTCTGTGCGAATAAACTTAACTCCAGTTGTAAATGTCTTTGAATACTGCATGTGGTCCCTAAAAAGATTAAAACTATGATGAATGTACTTTGTTTCCCAAAGCTCTGTGCCTTTAATACTTTGCTGTATTATTGTTTTAAAGCTAGTTACTGGTACCAAGTAGTAAGTAGTATCTAACTGAATTTGGTCATAGAAGTAAAATTGGAATGGGTGGAGAAAGAGAGAGAGAGAGAGAGGCAAGGCTTTTAGTGCAAGCAGGCCTCCAGAAGTTTTACTCCTGCTATTCATGAAACTCTCAAATCAAATATGTATCCAAAGGAAAACATACTACTTTTATCCTTTATTGCCATACTAAATAAAACTGGGTAATTAAAGGTCAAGTGGACCTGTTTCCCTTCCCCTCCCTTTCTACTCTTTCCACTATAAAATATCAGCTCCTCTTCTCCTTCATTGCTGTAATAACCTGTCCTCACAAAAGCAACAAATCTTCACCTCAGCTTCTTTTCTTGGCCCCACCTCTCAGGCCTCATGTCTGGAGAAACTAAGTGAAAAAAAGGACCATCTATCTTTTGCAGGAGGGAATGAGATTATTGGGAAATTTTCTCAGGTATTAATCCCCCTTTTACCACAAAAATCCCATTACCTCCTATTCTAGTTTGCTAGCTGCCAGAATGCAAAATACCAGAAACAGAATGGCTTTTAAAAGGGGACTTTAATAAGTTGCTAGTTTACTATTAGGCTGTGGAAATATCCAGATTAAAGCAAGGCTATAGAAATGTCCCATCTAAGGCATCCAGGGAAAGATACCTTGGTTCACGAAGGCTGATGAAGTTCAGGGTTTCTCTCTCAACTGGAAGGGCACATGATGAACATGGAAATGTCTGCTAGTTTCCTCTCCAGGTGTCTTGCTTCATGAAGCTATCCTGGGGGTGTTTTTCTTCTTCATCTCCAAGGGTCTCTGGCAGTGTGGGCTCTCCGCTTCATGACCCTGCTCTGTTCTCCTGTGTTTGAAGCTTTCTCCAAAATACTTCTTCTTTTAAAGGATTCCAGTAAACTAATCAAGACCCACCTTGAATGGGTGGAGTCACATCTCCCTCTAATGAAAGGTTAATACCCACAAGTGGGTGAGTCACATCTCCATGGAAATAACCTAGTTTTCCAACTAGGGATTACCGAATAGGGATTAAAAGAAACAGTTGCTCCCACGCGACTAATTAGGATTGAAACATGGCTTTTCTAGGGTACATAAATCCTTTCAAACCAGCACAGCACCCATCATTATTTAGGTAAGAGGTACATTTCTATCTCTGAGAGGGAAGTATTTATTTTCTAGAAAGTTAGCATATTCTCTGTCATATTAAAGAATTCCAGACAGTCTAAGCAAGGCTCCACGTTAGTTGATTAGGGTGTTCCGAGTAGGATCCTTGAGGTAGAAGCTTCAGGCAAAAATTAATTCTAGGGTGGTATTGATGAGCAAATCCGATGAAAGGAGAAGCCCTTGAGTTCTGTACATGTATACTGTGGTCCCAACAAGTATGATAATTGAAAAGATTTATCTAAATGTTTTGTTCTTCTGTTTGGTCTAATTATTAGAATTACTAATATTATAAGTGGATAAATACCCCTTGGACTCTGACAGAGTCTATAACAGTTTCTGTATCTGTTGTTGTGAGGATTAAATGGGTCTGGGTCTATAAGATGCATAGCAGCATAGCTGGGCAGAATTTGGGCTTTAAATAAATGTTTAGATCCATTCCTCCATTCCTTTAACAGTTATTAACTATGCCAGACCTAGAAAATAGTACAAGAAAACTTGATATGTTAATGAAATGCCTGAGATAGGACTGCATTCTTTATCCTAGTAAATTGTTTTTTTTACTAGATACTTATCAGATTTTATTTAGTGGCCTATAAAACATAAATGGCATATTGGTTCCATAACTGAGTAAAACGTAATTTCAGGTGCTTTGCATTTGGGAGCATCCTTGGAGGTAAGGATTTTTCTTTTAATAAAAATAGAATGTTGGCGCTAGAAGGAAACTTGGAGATCATATAGTCCAGGGGGTTCCCAAACTGGAACTGAAGAATCACCCAGGGAGCACATTAAACCTAAGTACTCTGGTCCTAGCTGGAAATACTGATTAGGTAGGCTGGCAAAGAAAAAAGGGAGAGTAGCATGTGCAGGAGCATGGAGCCATGAGAGCATGGCCCCCTTGGAGAAGACAGGATGTCCTTTATACTTGGACCACGGATGGGAGCTGGGAGATGAGGCTGAAGATGGGCAGGACCCTGGAAGTCTCTGTGCCGGAAATGTGAACATTATCACACAGGCAGAGGAGGTTTAGAGCATGAATGGCTTGATTAGATAGGAATTTTAAGCAGATAATTATAGATAATTAAAGATAATTATGACTTTACTCTGGAAGAAGATCTGGAAGGGGAATAACTAGAAGTTACCATTATTGCATTCTTTTGTCAGCAGCTTTTTTGGTTAGTGTGCTCTTCAAGTCAATGTTTACCTCAGTGATACCCAGTTTAGCTATTTTTAGTTCCTCCAACTTATATAAGAACTGATATCAGGCTTTTTTTTTTTCCTGTTTTTTTTTTCTTAAATAAAAAACAATACACTTAGAACCACCAACAATGGATATCTTAGTTAGCTTAACCATGTGCATATTTAAATAAAATATTCATATAATCATTGTAAAGTCTATGTTTGCACAGTAAGTTTCATAAACCAATTTAAAATTAAGGCAACAATGAAAAAATCTACAAATCCAGATAGCAAATTTCTCAAATTCTAAGTATTAAACACTAAGTTAGATACTTGATACTTGATCAGCTGTCAAAACTGTTCTCAAAATATCAAGTAGGAAGTGCTTACAGATACCTGCATTGCTATAATAATGACTCATGTTATGTTGCTAAATACTTTAGTGATTTCAGGAAAATATGAAGATACAAATATTTTTACAATTAACATATGAAAATCTTAACCACCTTAAATGGATATCTTAGTTAGCTTATCCATAGACATATTAAAAGAAAAAAATCTAAGTAATCATCATAAAGCCTGTTTGTACAATATGTTTCATAAGCCAATTTAAAATTAAAGCAAGGAAGGAAAAAATCTATAGATACAGAGTTTCTTAAAATTCTCCTGTGAAGCCATCTGGTCCATAAATTTGATGGTCTAATCTCTGCACTCTCTATTCTATTCCACTGGTCAGTCCTTCTCTCTTTGTGCCAGTACCATGCTGTTTTAACCACTGTGGCTTTATGGTAAGCTTTAAAGTCAGGAAGTGATTAGACCTCCCAGTTTGCTCTTCTTTTTTAGGATATCTTTAGCTGTTTGGGGCCTCTTTCCCTTCCATATAAGTTTGATAACCAGTTTTTCCAAGTCTTCAAAGTAGGTTCTTGGGATTTTTATTAGTATTGCATTGAGTCTGTTACCAGTTTGGGTACGATTGACATCTTGACAATATTCAACCTTCCTATCCATGAGCATGGAATATCTTTCCATCTATTTAGGTCATTTTAAAATTCTTTTAGCAATTTTTTTTTGTAATTTTCTGTATATAAGTCCTTGACATCCTGGTTAGGCTTATTCCTAGATACCTAATTCTTCTTGTTGCTATTCTGAATAGAATTTTTTCCTTAGTTGTCACTTCAGATAGGTCATTGCTTGTGTATAGAAACATTACTGATTTTTGTACATTAATCTCGTATCCTGCCACTTTGCTGAATTTATTAGCTCAAATAGTTTTGCTGGAGATTTCTTAGGATTTTCCTAGTACAGTTTCATGTCACTGCAAATAGTGAAAGTTTTACTTCTTCCTTTCCTATCTGGATGCCTTTTATTTCTTTCTCCTATCTATTTGCTCCAGCTAGTACTTCTAATACAATGTTGAGTAATAGTGGTGACAGTGGGCATCCTTGTCTCGTTCCTGATCTCAAGGGAAATGCTTTCAGTTTCTCACCATTAAGTATGATGCTGGCTATATATTTCATATATGTCCTTTATGATATTGAGAAAGTTTCGTCGATACCTAACTTTTGAAGTGTTTTTGTGAGGAAAGGATGCTGGATTTTGTTGAATGCTTTTTCAGCATCAATCGATATGATCATGTGATTTTTCCCTTTCGATTTGTTAATGTGCTGTATTAGTTGATTGATTTTCTTTTGTTGAACCACCCTTGCATTCCAATTAATGTCAGTCGTTATCTTTTAATTGGTATGAATCCCATTTGATCATGATGTATAACTTTTTGATGTGGCGTTGGATGCGATTTGCTTGTATTTTGTTAAGAATTTTCACATCTATGTTCATTAGGGAGACTGTCTGTAGTTTTCTTTTCTTGTATCATCTTTATCCAATTTTGGTATTAGAGTGATGTTAGCTTCATAAAATAAGTTAGCTAGCGTTCCTTTTTCTTCAATTTTTTGGAAGAGTTTGAAGAGGATTGGTGTTAGTTCTTTCTGAAATGTTTGATAAAGTTCTCCTGTGAAGCCATCTGGTCCTGGGTTGTTTTTTTTTTTTGGGGGGGGGGTGAATTTTTGATGACTGATTGGATCTCTTTACTTGTAATTGGTTTATTGAGACCTTCTATTTCTTCTCAAGTCAGTATAGGTAACTTCTGTATTTCTAGGGATTTGTCCATTTCATCTAAGCTGTCTAGTTCATTGGCATGTAGTTGTTCATAATATTCTCTTAAGAGTTTTTAATTTTCTTTATGATCTGTGGTAACAACCCCTCTCTCATTTCTGATTTTGTTTATACGTGTCCTCTCTTTTTTCTTCTTTGTTAGTCTAGCTAGGGGACCATCAATTTTAATAATTTTCTTAAAGAACCAACTTTTAGTTTTGTTGATTCTTTCTTTTATTATTCTCCAGTTTGTTTATTTCTGCTTTACTCTCTGTTATTTCTCTTTTTTTATTTGCT
Source organism: Myrmecophaga tridactyla (assembly GCA_004026745.1). NCBI lineage: Eukaryota > Metazoa > Chordata > Mammalia > Pilosa > Myrmecophagidae > Myrmecophaga > Myrmecophaga tridactyla. The sequence continues at coordinate 20,579 of PVIY010039736.1, forward strand.
TTGGGGTTAGTTTGCTGTTCTTTCTCTAAATTCTCCAGGTGAGCAGTTAAGTGCTCAAGTTTTGCTTGTTCTGGTTTTTTAATATAAGCATTTAGGGCAATAAATTTTCCTCTCACCACTGTCTTTGCCACATCCCATAAGTTTTGATATGTTGTATTCTCATTATCATTCATCTCCAGATATATACTGACTTCTCCAGCAATTTCTTCCTTGACCCACTGATTATTTGAGTGTGTTGTTTAATCTCTGTATGTTTGTGAAAGCTCTGGTTCTTTGGTGATTATTAATTTCTGACTTTATTCTGTTGTGGCCAGAGAAAGTGCTTGGGATAATTTCAATCTTATTAAATTTGTAGAGGTTCAGTTTATGTCACAGTATATGATCTATCCTGGAGAATGTTCCATGTGCACTAGAGAAGAATGTGTATCCTGGTGTTTTGGGGTGTAATGATCTATATATGTCTATTAGATCTAATTCATTTATCTTGTTGTTTAGGTTCTCTACTTCCTTGTCGATCTCTGTGTGGTTGTTCTGTCTATAGTGGTGAGGGGCATATTGAAGTCTCCCATTATTACTCATGTATGTCTATAGCTTCCTTCAGTTTTTCTAATATATGCCTCATGTACTTTGGAGCTCCTTAATTGGGAGCATATACATTTATGATTGTTATTTCTTCCTGGTGAATTATCTCTTTGATTAATATGTAGTGTCCTTCTTTTGTCTTATGATGTCTTTACATTTAAAGTCTGTTTTTTCTGCTATTAGTATAGCTACTCCTGCTTTCTTTTGGTTACAGCTTGCACAGAATATTTTTTCCATCCTTTCACTTTCACTCTGTGTCCTTGAGTCTAAGATGTGTCTCTTGTAAACAGCATATAGATAATATTTTTTTTGATCCACTCTGTCAGTCGGTATCTTTTAATTGGTGAGTTTAGTCCATTAACAGTCAAAGTAATTACTGTAAAGGCAGTTCTTGATTCTATCATCTTGTCCTTTAGTTTTTATTTGTCAGATCTGTAGATTATTTTCCTTCTCTCTCTCTTTTCCTTTAAAGTACCTTTACTCATATTCTTTAATTCTGTGCCCTCCTCTAGACCTCCCTCTCCTTTCTTTTTTTTATCAGCTGACAGGGCTCCCTTATTTCTTGTGGGGCTAGTCTCTTCTTGACTAGTTCTCTCAATCTTTCTTTGTCTTTGAAGATTTTGATCTCTCTCTCAAATTTGAAGGATAACTTGGTTGGATAAAGAATTCTTTTTTTTTAACTTAAAAAATTATTTTTATTAAAGAAGTTATAGGTTTACAGATATATCACACCTAAAATACAGAGTTCTCATATACCACCCTAATATTCACACCTTGCATTAGTGTGGTACATTTGCTACAATTGATTAATGAACATTTTTACAATTGTAAAATTGTATATTTTACAGTTAACTATATTCCATGGTTTAGTCTAGGGTTCATTGTTTGGGTTGTACAGTCCAATGGATATATATATATATATTTAAAAAATTTTTTTAAACATAAAACAAGCATTCTTACCATATGATCATTTCATTCTTGGTATATAATCAATAACTCACAATATCATGACATAGTTGTATATTCATCATCATGATCATTTCTTAGAACATTTGCATCAATTCAGAAAAGAAATAAAAGAAAAAAATTCATACATACCATACACCTTACCCCCCCTCCCTTTCATTGATCACTAGCATTTCAGTCTACTAAATTTATTTTAATATTTGTTCCCCCTATTAGTTATTTATTTTTATAGATAAAGAATTCTTGGTTGAAAGCCTTTCTCATTCAGGATCGTAAAAATATCATACCACTGCCTTCTTGCTTCTGTGATGCCTGTTAAGTAGTCTGAAGTTGGTCTTACATGTTCTCCCTTGTATATAGTAGATGCTTTTCTTGTGCTGCTTTCTGGGCTTTCTGCTTCTCTTTAAAACCTGACAATCTGATTCATATGTGTCTTGGAGTGGGCCTGTTTGGATTTATTCTATCTGGATTTTGCTGAGCCTCTTTGGTTTGCATACTCTTGTGTTTTATAAAAATTGGTAAGTTTTCTCCGATTACATCTTCAACTAATTTCCCAACTCTTTTTTTTCTCTTCTCCTTCTGGGACTCCAATAATTATTATATTAGTGTGCCTCTTATTGTCCATCATTTCCCTAAGATCCAGTTGGATTTTTTCCATCTTTGTTGCCATTTGTTCTTTTGTGCACTCTAGTTCTATTGTTCTATCTTCTAGCTCACTTATTCTTCCTTCTGCTTCTTTGAATCTGCCATCATGTGTCTCCAGTATATTTT
>PVIY010039737.1:0-22889 GCA_004026745.1 Myrmecophaga tridactyla
GTTCTTGATAATCTTAAAAATGAGATTTTATAATTGATTTTCTACTCTGATTAGACTCAGAGGTATAAATGTCTTCTTTTCCAATAATCAAGATGGCACTGATAGTCCATGGGGTGAGTTGTCAAGAGAGATACTGAAAATATCACCCATGGATTCTGCTAATTGCATGCTTACATAAAGCAAGGCTCTGGGTGAGAGTGTTTTTGACACTGTAATGGAGCTTTATAGAATTAAGGGCTATAATGATGTTGGCTGATTGTTGTTAAATATGCTGAATACAGTGATGAGCAAAAGGGATAAGCTGAAGGTTTCAAATTTGCAACTTAAGCTCCATATGAATGATGTAAATTTTCCATGTTTGCTCTGAAAGAAAACTTTATTTTCTGTGGTTGCAGACTTGAGATGTCTGAAAAACAGATGCAGAGCCTCATGGTGCAAATAGCAGATTTACAATATAAACCAAAATCTCAACTTTCATGATGTCTGCTGTTAAAGTAAGAGCTTTGATTGGAAAAGAATGGGATTATGAATCTTGAGATGGGGACATATGGCTTGATAATGATGTCAATATTGACATTGGAACCTTGGATTCTGTTAAACCTTGCTGGATAGACATATAATGACCTGTCCTGAGTAAGCAGCTACCCAATTTTGAATCCTCTCTGAGAATAGAGATTGCTGACCTTCATCCTGCCTTGAGAAAACAATTTCCCAGCCTCCAGTCAGGCCAGAAGGGTCTTCCATCTAAACACTATTTAAAAAGATGAACCCTTTGGTGCCTGATAAACCTATAACCTTGTCCTCTGGGGAATCAGTCCTCATCCCTGTCTGGAGTGATTAGTCCTGTTTCACTAGATGAAACTGCGATGGAATACCCTGAGGTAATTGGCCTTAAAGACACATCTAATACTGTTCATGACCCACCCACGAAACTTTCTTTACTTCCAGACTTTAACTAGACCCAACTCACAACAGGCCCTGAAAGATGAGGTAGAAATCAATCATTATCCATGAGGAGGCACTCTGTATTACAAAATTACTGAATTAATTTTCCAATCTAAATAGACAGAAATCAGGGGAATATGTGTGGAAATGGATTTTAAGGGTATGAAATAATGGCAGAAAGAATATAAAGTTAGATCAAGCTGAATTTATTTATATGGGCCCAATAAGCAGAAATTCTGCATTGTATTCAATGTTGTAGCTTAAAGGGTTAGAAAAAGCATTAATAGTCTGTGTGAATGGCTGTCTGAAATATGGATCAAAAGGTGACAGACATTAGCTGAGGTCGAAATGCCAAAACTTCCCTGGCATAATGTAGATGAAGGGATCCAGAAGCTTAGAGATATTGGAATGTTAAACTGGATTTATCAAAGAAGATATGCTCATATACCCCATAAATGTCCAGAGGACACATCTTTCACCAGGACTTTGAGAAATAAGTCTGTGAGACTTAGCTCCACAGTCCCTGAAGAGTGCTGTAGTCACACTTCACCATATACAGATACTACTGTAGGAACTGCTGTCACTGAACTGGAATCCTTAAACTAATGGGAAGATAAGAATTCAAGTTGGCAGAAGCCATGTGGTGACAGTTAACCATTGACAGTGTGGGTGTGGTATCATAATGGACAGTAGACTCAAAACAGCAGTAAGACAATCTGGTTTGCAGATTGTTGTGGCATTGGGTAATAGGTCATGGGGTACTTACTATCCAAATGAATGTACAGTCTACTAAATTCCTTTTTCAGCTATGTAAGCCTAAGAATTCTAGGTCAAGTGAACAAAAGTCTAATGTGAATTACAAAAACAGAGTCACAGCCCGTTAGTCAATTCTCAGACTTGAGACAGTGTACAGACCCATAGTCCCTCCAATGAGGGAGGGGCAGTGTACCCTTGGGGAAGGACTCTGTTACACTGCCCAAAATTTACACCATTAACCTTACTCTCAGCCTTCCCCAAGGAGCTCTACAGTCTTTTGTCAGGGTGACTGTGCACTGAGGGAAAGGGAATAATCAAGTATTTCAGGTAATTTTTGACACTGGCTCAGATGTGACACTAATTTGAGGAGACCCAAAATCTCACTCTGGTCCACCATTCAGTGTAGGGGCTTATGGAACTCAGTAGATTGATGGAGTTTTGGCTCAGGTCTGTCTCACAGTAGATCTAATGGGTTCCTGGATGCATTTTGTGGTCAATTCCCGAGTTCTAGAATGCATAATTGGAATCAACATACTCAGCAACTGGCAGAATCCCCACATGGGTTCTTTGACACATGAAGTGAGAGCTATTACAGTAGGAAAGGTCAAGTTGAAGCCACTAGAACTGCCCATACTTAGCAAAAGAGTGTATCAGGAGGAATACTGGATTTCAGGAGTGATTGTCAAGATTAGTTCCACTCTTAAGGACTTGAATGCTGTAGGGGTGGTGATTACCACCACATCCCTATTCAACTCTTTTAGAATGAAAGTAGATTATTGTAAATTTGACCTGGTGATGACTCCACTTAAAGCTGCTCTTCCAGCTATGGTATCATTGCTTGAGAAAATCAACACATCCTTTGATACCTGGCATAAAGCTATTGCTCTGGGAAATGCCTTGTTATTAATATATGTCAGTAAGGACTACCAGGAACAGTTTGCATTCAGCCAGCAAGGCCAGCAATATACTTTCATTGCCCTGCCTCAGGGATATATCAGTTCTCCAGCCCAATGTCATAATCTTGTCTGCAGTGAACTTGATCATTTCTACCTCCAACAAGATATTCACACTAGTTTGATATATTGATGATATTGTGTTCATTTGACCTAGTGAGCAAGAAGTAGCAATCACTCTAGACTTATTAGTAAGGCATTTATTTGTCAGGGGATGAGATATAAGTCCACCAAAAATAGCATGACCCTCCACCTCAGTGAAATTCCTAGATGCCTAGTGGCATGGGGCATGTCAAGATATCCCTTGAAGAATAATCTTTTCATGTGGCCTTTTCTATGACTGAAAAAGAGGCACAATACCTAGTTGGCCTGTTTGGACTTGGGAGCAACATATTCCTCATTTAGTGTGCTACACCAGCCCATTTATGGAGTGACCAGAAAAGCTGCTAGTTTTGAGTGGGGACCAGAACAAAAGAAGGCTCTTCAAAATGTCCAGGCTGCTGTGCAACCTCTTCTGCTACTCAGGCCATATGATCCAGCAGATCCAATGGTGCTGGAAGTGACAGTGGCAAATGGAGGTGCTGTCTGGAAACTTTTACAGGCCCCTACAGAAGAAAAACAACACAGACCCTTAGGATTTTGGAACAAAGTCTTACTGTTCTCTCCAGATAACTGCTCTCTTTTTGAGAAACTTTTTGCCTGTGACTGAGCCTTAAGAGACTGAATACTTAACCACAGGCCACCAGTTACCATGAGATCTGAGTTGCCTATCATGACCTGGGTGTTGTCTGATCCATGAAGCCATAAAGTTGTGCATACTTAAGCACTCCATCATAAAATGGAAATGGTATATAGAAGATAGGGCTCAATCAGGTCTTATGGCACAATTGTGTTACATGAGGAAACGACTCTAATGCCCATGGTCCCCACTTATCTTTCCCAGACCACAGCTATGGCCTCTTGGGGAGTTCTTTACAGTCAGTTGACTGGGGAAGAGAAATCTTGGATCTGGTTCGTAAATTGTTCTGCATGATATGCAGGTACCACCCAGAAATCACCAGCCACAGCACCACAAACCCATTCTGGGATGTCCTAAAAAGACAACGGTGAGAGGGAATACTCCCAGTGGGCTGAACTTTAAGAAGTGCACCTTGTTGTTCATTTTGCTTGGAAGGAATGTGATCAGAGTTTCATTCGTATATTGACTTTTGAGCTGTTTGTAATAGTTTGGTTGGATGGTCAGGAACTTGTGAGCGGCATGATTGCAAAATTAGTGAAGAGGTCTGGGGAAGAGTTATGTGGATTGATGTTTCTGAATGGGTAAAGAACATGAAGATATTTGTGTCCCAAGTGAATGCTCAAAAGAGGTGTCCAGCAGAGGAAAATCTTTATAATCAAGTAGATAAAGTGACCCATTTCATGGATACAAGTAATTTTCTTTCCCCAACCACTCTTTCCATTATATAATAGGCTCATCAACTAAGCAGCATGGTTGTGGGGATGGAGGTTACCCATGAGCTCAACATTATGGTCTTCCACTCACCAGGATCAACCTTGCTACAGCCATTGATGGGCCTGCTATCATCAGAGGCCCATACTCAGTCCTGGATATAGCATCATTCCAAAAGGTGAGCAGCCTGCTACCTGGTGCTAAGTTGATTACATTGGACCACTTCTGTCATGGAAGGGACAGTGGTTTGTTCTAATTGAAATAGACATATATACTCCAGATATGGGTTTGCCTTCTCTGAGTGTAATGCTTCTGCCAAAACTGCCATCTGTGGACTTATAGAATGGCTTATCCACAATCGTGATATTCCACATGGCATTGCTTCTGTTCAAGGAACCCACTTCACAACAAATTAAACGTGGGAGTGGGCACTTGCTTATGGTATTCTCTTGTCTTACCATGTTCCCTATTGTAGTTTGCTAGCTGCCGGAAATGCAATATACAGAAATGGAATGGCTTTTAAAGAGGGGAATTTAATAAGTTGCAAGTTCACAGTTCTAAGGCTAATTAAGGAAAGTCTATGGAAATGTCCAATCTAAGGCATCCAGGGAAAGGCACCTTGATTTAAGAAGGCTGATAGCATTCAGGGTTTCTCTCTCAGCTGGAAGGACACATGGTAAAATCTGTTAGCTTTCTCATCCATCTTCTTCTTTCATCAGCTCCCTCAATGGCATTTTCCTTCTTCATCTCCAAAGGTCTCTGGTGGCATGGGCTCTCTGCTTCATTGTGACTCTGCTCTGTTGTTCTCCTGTCATTCTGCCATGGCTCTGTGGCTCTCTCCTCATTCTCAGAAAAAGGAAGTCTTTCCAAAATTTCTCCTCTTTTATAGTATTCCAGTAAACTAATCAAGACCCAAATAGAATGGGTGGAGACATGTCTCCATCTAATCAAGTTTAATACTCACAATTGATTGAGTTATATCCTCATAGAGATAACCTAATGAAGTTTCCAACCTATAGTACTGAATAGGATTAGAAAAAACCATTGCTCCCACAGATTGATCAGGATTAAAACATGGATGTTTTTAGGGTATGTAATTCCTTTCAAACTGGCATATTCCCCATCATCCAGTGGCTGTTGAGTTTGTAGAATGGTGGAATGGCCTTTTAATAGCCCAATTATAGCACCAATTATGTTGCAACACCTTGCAGGGCTTGGGAAATGTTCTCCAGGACGCTGTATATGCTCTGAATCTGTATCTACTATATGGTGCTATTTGTCCCATAGCCAGGATACACAGGTCCAGGAGTTGAGGAATGGAAATCATTGTGGCAGTACTCACTATACTTCTTAGTTATTGTGATGGCTCTTGTGCCAACAGAGCCAAGTGAGGAAGCCAAGTTTTCTGGTCAGGCAAGCACTGCCTTACCATTGCTGTCTGGATATTTTATGGCTGGTGTATTGAATCATCAGTCGGTTGATTGCATCTGTGGCTGATTATAATGCAATTAACTAAGGTATGTCTCCCACCAACATCAGTTGAAAACTTCTAAGGAAGAGTAGAGACTAGTTCACTGCTTCTTCAACCATCAAAACTGTCCTGTGGAATTTGTCAATGCCTTGCATTGGAGTTGCCAGCTTCACAGCCAGTCCTGGAGATTTTGTATTCTTTCATTCCTATGGTTGCATGAGACACCTTTATAAATCTCATATTTACAGATATCTCCTATTGCTTCTGCTTCCCTATAGAGCCATGACTAAAACAGATTGGTACCAGGAGTAGTTCTTGAGAAAAAAATAATAAAAATTAGCTTTTATAATTGGTTTTCTGCTCTGTTTAAACTCAGAGGCACTAATGTCTTTGTTTCCAACAATCAAGATGGTACTGACAGTCCACGGGTTGAGTTGGTAAGAGAGATACTCAAAACATCACCAGTAGATTCTGCTAATTGTATTCTTACATGAGGCAAGGCTCTGGGTAGGAGAGTTTTTTTGCACCATTACAGCATTTTGTGGAATTAAGAGGTATAAAAATATTGGCTGCTTGTTGTTAAATGTACTGGATAAAGTGATAAGAAAAAGAGATGACCTGAAGGCTTCATATTTGCAACTTAAGCCCCATGTGAATGATGTAAACTTTCCATGTTTGCCCTGAAAGATAACCTTATTTCCTCTGGTCACAGACTTGATATCTATGAAAACAAGACACAGAGCCTCATTTGTGCAAGTAGCAGATTTTCAATGTAAACTAAATTTTAACTTTGCATTGTGGCTTCAGTTAAAGTAAGAATTTGGACTGCGAAGAATGGAATCCTGAATCTTGGGATGGGGACATATCATATGGCTTGGTAATTACGGTGATGGGGAAATGAAGTCCCTGGAATTAGTTGAGCATCTGCAAGATATCCATTTAAAGGATGGCTCTGAGGAAAGAGTTTCCCCTCCAGCCTGCTTTAAGGAAACAGCTCCCTGGCCTCTGGTGTGCTAAGAGGAGTCTGGCATTCAACTTTCACATAAAGAGATTAACACTTTCATAACTACTAAACTCGTAACCACCTCCCCTGGGGAAACAGCTTTCATTCTTCTGTCTGGAGCTAATAATCCTATTTCATCAGATGAAACTGCAATGGAATGTCCTGAGATAATTGGCTTAAAAGCACTTCTATTTATTTTCATGAACCCTGCACCACATCTCCTTACTACAAGACTTATAACCAAACTAAATTCCCTACAGGCTCCAAAAGGTGAATTACAAAGTGTGACCCATTAGGAAGTGTGCTATACTCCAAAAGAATTGCATGAGTTTTCCAAACCGTATAGGCAGAAATCAGGGAAATATGTGTGGAAATAGATATTAAGGGTGTGGTATAATGGTGGAAAGAATATAAAGTTGGATCAAACTAAATTTATTGCTATGGGCCCACTAAGCAGAAATCCTGCATTCACTGTTGTACCTTGAAGGGTTAGAAAGAGCAATAACAGTTTGCTTAGATGGTTAACAGAAACATGGGTACAAATGTGGTTGACATCACCAGACGTTGAAATTCTAGAACTGCCCTGGTATATTATAGATGAGGGGACCAGAGGCTTAGAGAGATGGAAATGTTAGAGAGTATTTATCATGGAAGACCAGCTCACACCCCCCCAGGAATGTCCAGAGGGCACATCTTTCACCAGAACCTTGAGAAATAAATTTGTTAATTAGTTCCCTCATCCCTGAAGAGCTCTGCAGTTGTCCTCCACTGTAGGTCAGACATTACTGTGGGTGCTGCTGTCACTCAGCTGGGGTCTTTAAACATAATGGGGATGATCAAATCCAGAGTTGGCAGGAGCCATGTGACAACAGTTAATCACCAAAGACAAAGTGGGTATGACCACCATAATGGATAGCAGAATCAAAGCAGCAGTCAAAATAATCTGACTCACAGATTTGTGGCATTGGCTAGTAGATCATGGGGTACCTAGAAATAAATTAGATATGCAATCTACTAGGTTCCTGTTTCAGCTGTATAAGCATAAGTATTCTAGAGCAAGTGAACAGAAGTTTAACTTGAAATACAAAAACAGAGAGTCAGGGCCCCTTAATCAATTCCCAGACTTAAGGGAGATTTTACAGACCCAGTGTCCCTTGAGTGAGGGGAGGGCTGTGTACTCTTAGTGAAAGATCCTGTTACACTGCCCAAAATTTACACTGTTAATCTCCCTCCCTGCCTTCCCCAAGTAGGTTGATGGACTTTTACCAGGGTGACTGTACAGTGGGGAAAAGAAAAATGTTCAGATATTTCAGGGATTATTAGACTCTGGCTCAGAGGTGACACTAGTTCCAGAAGACCCAAAATGTCACTCTGGTACACCAATAAGAGTAGGTAATTATGGAGGTTAGATGATCAATGCAGCTCAAGCTCAGGTCAGTTTCTCAGAGTGCCCACTCTGTGGTTATTTCCCCAGCTCCAAAATGCATAATTGAAGCCAACATACTTAGCAAGTGGAAGAATTCCCACAGTGGTTCTATGATGCATGGAATGAGGGATAGTATAGCAGGAAAGGCCAAATGGAAGCCACTAGAACTTCCACTTCTTAGCAAATAGTGAATCACAAACAATAACATATTCCTGAAGGGACTGTAGTGATTAGTGCCACTCTTAAGGACTGGAAGAATGCAGTGGGGGGGTGATTCCCACTGCATTTCCATTCAACTCTCCTATTTCACCTGTGCAGAAAACAGATAGGCCTTGGAGGTTGACAGTGGATTATAATAAACTTAACCAGGTGGTTACTCCAATTACAACAGCTTTTCCAGCTCTGGTATCATTGCTTGGGCAAATCAACACATCAATAACACGTCAGGGTTATTGATCTGGGAAATGCTTTTTTCTCAATAGCTGTTAGTAAGTATCACCACAAATGGTTTTCATTCAACTGGCAAGGACAGCAGTATAACTTCACTGTCTTGTTCCGGGGTATATCAACTCTCTAGCCCTATGCCACAACCTTGTCTATAGGGGCTTTATCATTTCTCCATCCCACAAGGTGTCACACTTTTCCATTATATTGATGATATCATGATGATTGGACCTAGTGAGCAAGAAGTAGCAACTACACAAGACTTACTGGAGAGGCATTTGTGTGTCAGAAGATGGCATATAAATCCAACACAAACAAAGGTGCCTACATCCTCAATGAAAATTTTAGGTGCCTTGTGTCGTGGGGCATGTTGAGATATCCCTTATGAAGTGAAATATAATCTATTGCATGCGGCCCCTCCTATGACCAAAAAGAGGCAAAAAACCTAGCTGGCCTCTTTGGATTTTGGAAGCAATATATTCCTCTTTTCAGTGTGCTACTCAGGCCCATTTACCAAGTGACCAGTAAAGCTGATAGTTTTGAGTGGGGACCAGAACAAGAGGAGGTTCTGCAACATGTCCAGCTGCTGTGCAAGCTGCCCTGCCATTTGGGCAATATTATCCAGCAAATCCAAACTTGTTAGAAGTGTCAGTAGCAAAAAGGGATACTGTCTGGGACACTTGGCAGGCCCCTATATGAGAATCATTATGCAGATACCTTTGGGATTTGGGAGCAAAGCCTTACCATCTACTGCAGATAAATACTCTCCTTTTGAGAAACATTTTGGACTCATAACTGGCCTTAGTAGAGAATGAATTTTAACCATGGGCCACCAAGTCACCATAAGACCTGAGTTGCCAATCATAAGCTGAGTGTTGTCTTGCCCACAAAGCCATAAAGTTCTGTGTGCACAGCAGCATTCCATCATAAAATGGAGCTTGAGCAGGTCTTGAAGGCACAAGTTACATGAGGAAGTGGCCCAAATATCCATGGCCCCCACTCCTGCAACATTATCTTCTCTTTCTCAGACCAGAATTGTGGCCTCGTTAAAGTCAGCTGACTGAGGAAGAGAAAGTTGAGGTCTGGTTTACAGATGGTGCTACACCATTCTCAGGGACCAACTGGAAGTGGACAGCTGCAGCACTAAAATCCCATTCCAGGATATCCTTAAAGGACTGTGGTGAGGGGAAATCCTCTATGTATGGAATTTCGAGCAGTTCACCTGTTTGTTCATTATGCTGGGAAGAAGAACTGGCCAGAGGTGTATTTGTATACTGACTCAGAGGCTGTTATGAATGGCTTGGTTTGGTGCTCAGGGACTTGGAAAGAGCAAGATCAGAAAATTGGTCATAAAGAGGATTTGGGAAGATGTATGTGGATAGACTTTTCTGAGTGGACGAAAACATGAAGATATTTTTGTCTCATGTGAATCCTCACCAGAGGGTGACTTCAGCAGAAGAATGTTTTAATAATCAAGTGGATATGATGGCCTGTCCTATGGATACAAGTGATCCTCTTTCATCAACCACCTTTGTCATTGCCTAATGGGCTCATGAACAAAGTAGGTATGATGGTAGAGATAGAGGGTATGCATGGGCTCAGCAACATGGGCTTCCACTCACCAAGGCCCACCTGGTATGGTCACTGATGCGTGTCCAATCTCCCAGAAGCAGAGATCCATGCCCAGTCCCCAATATGGCATCATTCCCCAAGGTTTTTACCTTACTACCTGTGACAAGTTAATTTCATTGGACCACTTCCTTCATGGAAGGGGCAGTGATATTTTCTAAATGGAAAAGACATTCTCTGGACATGGGTTTGCCTTCCCTGTATGCAATGCTTCCATGAAAACTACCATCTGTGGACTTACAAAATATCTTATGCACAATCATTGTATTCTACACATTTCTTCTGGTCAAGGAACCCACTTCACAGCAAATGAAGAGCTCATGTTCATGGTACTCTCTTGTCCTACCATGTTCATCATTATCCAGAGGTGGCTTAGTTTATGGAATGATGAAACAGCATTTTGAAGACCCAATTATGGTGCCAACTAGGTATCAATACCCTGCAAGGTTGCATCAGTGTTATCCAGGAGTCTGTGAATGCTCTAATTCAGCGTCCACTTTATGGGGCTGTTTCTCCTATGGACAGGACTCATGGGTCCAGTAATCAAGGCAAAGAAATGGCAATGAAACCATTCACTTATCACCCCTAGTGATCCACTAGAAATATTTTTGCTTCCTGTTCCTGAACCTTAAGCTCTGCTTGTCTTAGTTCCAAAAGGAGTAGTGCTCATTCCAGGAAACATAACAATGATTCCATTGAACTGGAAATTATGACTGCCACTTGGAACTTTGGATTTTTCGTGTGCAAAGACATGAAAAGGACTAATTTTGTGTCTGAGATGATTGATCCTGACTATCAAGTGTAAATAAGATTGCAACTACACAATGGACATAATGAAGAGTTTTCCTGGAATACAGGAGAACCTCTAGGGCATCTCTTAGTACTACCATGCCCTGTGATTAAAGTCAATGGAAAACTGCAACAACCCAATATATGCAGGACTACTGATGGCCCAGAAACCTCAGGAATGAAGATTGATCACCCCACTTGGAAAAAAGCCTTGGTTAGTGGAAGTGCTTCCTGAGGGTAAAGGGAATATGGAATGGGTAGCAGAAGAAGGTAGTAATAAATATGAACCACAATCACATGAACAGTTACAGAAATGAGGATTGTGATAGCATGAATATTTCCTTCCTGTTTTGTTATGAGTATGTTTGCATTTGTACATAAGCAAATATCTTGTTTTCCTCTTATCATATGACAGAAGTTGTATTGTTCATTTTCTAGTTTTAAGTCATAAGATATGAAATTTAAGAGTGAATGTTACCTAAGGACTTGCACCCTATTTTGGAGAGATGTAGTGCATTTTCGGTTGTATGCAGAACAGTGAGTATTGTTAGGGGAAATATATGTCTGTTATTTTGTTCTATTTTGAAATTAGTTGTATTTCATCCTGATGTGTACAGCTGGCATGTTGACAAGGAGTCAACTGTGATGGTTAGGTTCTGATGTCAACTTGGCCAAATGATTATGCGCATTTGTCTGCTCATGGAAGCACATTGCTGCAAAGATATTTCTATGGCTGGTTGATGAACCAGAAACCTGGTGTATTAAATTATTAATCAGTTGATTGTATCTGTGGCTGATTGCATCTATTGTCAACTAAGGCATGTCTTTTAATGAGATAGTCCAAACAGCTTAAGGTTTTTAAAGAAGAGCAACTCTTTCACTGCTTCTTCAGCCAGTGAGCCTCTCTCCTGTGGAGCTCATCTAAACTCTTCACTGGAGCTGCCAGCTTCACAGCTTGCCCTATTGAATTTGGACTTTTCCCTTCCTATGGTTGTGTTAGACACCTTTATAAATCCCATATTTAGAGATGTCTCCTGCTGCTTCTGTTTCTCTAGAGAACTCTAATAAAGTAGGGTTATCAGGAGACAGTAAGCAGAGATTGGGCAATCGTTGCTTAAGGAGTATAGAATATTCAATAAAGTTGATTGGAAAGGTTATTAAATGGAAAACACAATATTTTTTTGGCTGTAGTAAAATACTATAAGTGCAATTAACAAAGCTGAGTGTGAGTATGGTTGCAAAAGAAAATCTAGGGTTCTGTATGTCACCACAAGTTAACCTAGGGTATAAAAACTGGGACTGTATAACTTAGTGAAACCTAGAGTGAACAAAAGATAGTGGTTAATAGTGTAAATATAAGAAAGTTCTTACATGAACTAGAATAAGCACACATCACTATTATAAGGTGTTAGTAATAGGATGATATATGGGGAAAATGAAGTTAATGTAAACTGCAGTCTATTGTTAGCAGTAGTATTGTAATATTCTTTCATTAGTTGTAATGAAGGCATTATATCAAATCTAGATCTCAATAACAGGGGATTATAAGGGGTATGGAATGTTTTTCTTTGGAATAAATGAGAATGTTCTCATGTTAATTCTAGTGAGGAATGCATAACTTTGTGATTATACCAAGAGCCATTTATTGCATATTTAGGATTGATTGTATGGTATGTAAATAAAACTATTAAAATAAATAATAGTATGAGGGGAAAGGGGTATGGAATGTTTTAGCTTTCTTTTCTAATTTGTATTTCTGCATTTGGATTAATGAGAAAGCATTAAAATTCACTTGGTGATAAATGCAGATACTGTGAGCCAGTGATTATATACTTTTGATGGATTATATGATGTGTGAATATATCTCAATAAAATTGCATTTATAAAATAAGAAAAAAGAAAAGGTAGGTTGTGCAATTATATCATGTTTATAAACATAGAAAAGTTAAAAATGAAACTTAACTTTAGTTTAAAGTTTGTGCTCTTCCAGGACTGTGGGACACAGGGAAGAGGAAAAAGTAATTTGAGGGAAAAGAAAAGGAAGAATATAATGTGTTGGCACAGGTATAAAAATTTAGAGAAGAGAAGGAGTTCTGCAACCCTGTCCCTGATTGAGCAGGGCACTGAGGAAGAAAGAGATAAAAGCAAACACAGTAGTTATATTGAGCCCAGGATCCTTGCCCAATGCTTCCATGGTAATACTTGACAGGATCATACCCCAATGTGAGTGGGGTTGGAGTGGAGCCAGTTCACTCATTCAAACTTTGCATCCAGCTCAGTAGTTTCTTGTTCAAGAGTTGAGAATAAGGTACTGTGGTAGTTAGATTCAATTGTCAACTTGGCCAGGTGAAAGCACCTAGTTTTGTGCTGAGGACATAATCTAATGGTACATGAACATCATCTGTTGCTAATTACAGTTGCAGTCAGCTAGGAGGTGTGCCTGCTGCAGTGAATGATGTTTGACTTAATCGACTGGTGCTTAAATGAGAGGGCACAAGGTAGCGCAGCCCAAGCATCTCAGCATACCTCATCTCAGCACTCACAGCTCAGCCCAGGCCCTTGAAGATGAAGACAGAAATCACCCTTGGGAACATTGTTGGAACCCAGAGGCCTGGAGAGAAGTCCAGCAGAGACCATCCTGTGCCTTCCCACATAAGAAAGAACCTCAGTTGAAAGTTAGCTGCCTTTCCTCTGAAGAACTAATGAAATAAATCCCCTTTTATTAAAAGCCAATTGGTCTTTGGTGTGTTGCATTCCAGCAGCTAGAAAACTAGAACAAGTACTGTAAATTGTATCACTTCAGGATCAAATCATTCTGTCAAGTGCATTCCTAATGCTCCAGATTTTAGGTCACTCAATTCTGATTTATATGTATAGTCAGAGCTAAAGTAGATAATGGCACAAGATGTCCTCAAAGAAAGTTCTCATTTTTCTGTGGAGCTGGCCACTGTTACTAGGGCACTATTGGTTGAATGTTGTTAATCTCAAGCTCATCCTTCCTCAGTTTGTTTCAACACTAACAGGCACCTGGGGGTTATAGAATTATGTAGAAAGATATTATGGTCACCTTGGTAGGAAAACAATTTTCCATAGCTGTTTTTAGTTTCCTTATTACTCAAATGAAAAAGAAACATTTGCCTGTCAATGAAAGAAGTGATGGCAAAAACCATAAAAGGAGTTTGGCTGCATAGGGGTATGAAGATTCTTTTTTGGAATAATGGAAATTGTCTATATTTTGATTGTGATAATGGTTACATGTGTTTATACATTTGCAAAATCTTATCAAAATGTGTGCTTGAAATTTAAGTAAGTTCTTTAAATCATACCTAAGGAATCTGATATACAAATACATCTGTTTGAGTTTACTAAAGCTGCCAAAATGCAACACACCAAGGATGGGCTAGATTTTAATAAGGGGATTTATTTAGTTATTACAAATTTATAGGTTTTCCTAGGGAAGGCAGCTACCTTTCATTTGATGCCCTCTGTCACATAAGAAGGCACACCATGACATCTGCTGGCCTTCTTGCCTGGTTTCTGGATTCCAACAGCTTTCCCTGGGTTGATTCCTTTCAGCATCTCCAAATATCTCTAATGAGATAATGCATGCTGACTTGCTTGGGCTGTGCTGTGTTGAGCTCCCTTCTGATCTCTCTCTTTTAAGCCTCCAGCTAATTAAATTATATATCACTCACTGTGAAAGGCACTTCCTTTTGCCAACTGCAGATGTAGTCAGCCACAGACGAATTTCACATGCTGTTGATTTAAGCCCACAGAAAGAGAAAAATGGGACGACATCACCTGGCCAAGTTAATACCTAAAGATAACTATCACAACACTTATGCAATTTTACTTTTCATTTTCTTCTTTCCTTTCTTTACCAAATAACCTACTGAAATGCTTTAGAAATTACAGAAATTTTAACAAACAGTTTTGATTTAAATTATTTAAATTGTAGTATGTTCTATCCATGTAAGTAGGATCATTAGCATTAATAACAATTATTCTAATTAATGTAACAGATGTAGGAAACTAAGGGAAGTAAATAAATTTGCTGCACTCCCAGAATTTAAGTGATGGAGTCAGAATTCCATGATATCACATATATTTATCAGAATTGTTTTGCCTTACAAAGCCTTTGGTAACTTTTAGTAGCCTACCCCTCAATATGAGTTTGAAGATCCCTTTCCTTTGAGCAGAGTATGTGGGTGCAATAGGGCAGAGATATGGTGACATGAGTGCCTGCTTGCTGAAATGGAAGGTGTCATTCAGGGTAGGAGAGGAGGAGATGAGGATTCTGAGGATGAAATGTGCCTTTTGTTTCTTGCCTGGGATAGCTCACTGAGCAAATCCTCCAGGTATGGGAGTGGGAGAGTGGAAATCTAGGACCTTTGGAGTCAAAAAGGAAGTTTTGGGCTTTTGTGAATTTTGTGAAATCCCTATAAATAATTGATGAAAGAAGAAAATTTTAATTGATCTGTGCTGTCAGGGAATGATTTGGGGTAATAGAGCTGATTTCAGAGATGTTTCTACCAAAGAATGGTTGGAATAGTATCTGTTTTTCCTAGAAATTTCTAAGAGCAGTAGTATAAACTTTACTTTTTTCCTACCAGTGTCACAGCCTCTTTCATAGGATCTACTAAAGCCTTCTAGGAATGGTTGGCTCTCTGTGGGCATATTCCCTCCCCACAGCTCCTGAAACATAAAGCAATAGTGACTTTTTCTAAGTAGAATTTGCTAGTTGTAATACACTGTGCATGATTTATCTCAAGTAAATCAGAATTGAAAAGAGAAAACTATGGGCTCTCTATTGGATATCATGTCATCTCTTTGCATGCAAGAAGAAAGGTAAGCATATAAGTTCAACTGAAATGTTTCCTTTTCCTTGCCTCAAATTTTAGGAAATGATTTTAGAGAAGTTGATACTATCTAGTTGTGGCTCATGAGGAATATAAAATTCTGGAACAATTTCTCACAGTGATGTGAAGATTCTGATGTTTCCATGCTCCTCCACTTTCACTGGGCTTTGCTTGATGCCGATCTATCTCACACCAATTTTGATTAAAATGAGAGCAAAACGAGGGAGATAGAGGTGTTGCAAATTTTAAGCAAATGTTAATGTCAGGAAAAGGAGAGGGATACAGTTGGATAGTAATGTTCAGTGTCACACGTACAAATGACCAAAAGCACTCAGGAGTTTTTATCCCTAGAATGGTTCCTGATTTATTTTGTTCCTCTTCATTTTTCCCTGTCCCATCTCCTGATTCTTTGCGTTTCTGACTCTTGCTCACAGTGACATTTTTTCTTCTGGCTCTGACTCCCTTCATCATTCACTAACCACTATCCCTCACTATTACTTTTCAAACATACCTTTAAAATGCTGACTTTTGTCCAGCTGCTGATTATATCAATGACTTCCTTCCTTACCTGTCTATGATTTTTGGTTTTACTAGTTCTGCCTGGTTGACAGGAGTCTCATGTTTACATGACAATGAGGGGAGGTTGTTAGAAGGAGATTGTCATGAGCATGGAGGCTTGAGTTGTGGTCCTGGACTCACTGTGTCAGCTCTCACCAAACTCAGCCCTCTGCCATTGCCTGAAGTGCACAAAAGTGAAAAACACTGACTTGCATCACTTAACAAGATAAAATGTAGAATGAAATGAACAAAAGATGCTTAGCAAAAATGAGAAGGTAGAATTAGAGATTACATTATTTAATGAAAATTTTTTTTGTTGTTGAGCAGTGATTAGCCAGTAGAGAGAGAGAGTTATTTGGGGAAATCTAGGGAGGTTTCGTGAGGAGTTGCAGTACTAACTGCATACTCTTTCTATAAGTAGAAATGGAGATTTGAGGCTGTAGTAGAGAAAAGGGCATTCAGCTGCTCTGAACTATGGAAATAATTCAGGGATTGAGACCAGGTGTACTTGAGCACAAGTGCAAGTCTTTGCTAGTACTTACTTAAGCAGAATCACCCAGAGGAAAAGTGGAACGATGATTATGGTAAGGAATTAAGGGTTTTGTAAGTCATGGTCATTATCCCAAACACTAAATTTCAAATTCTCTTTTCCTTTTCATGGGATGGCAAGGGAATGAAAACAGAGAGGGGAGAGAAGGAGTGAAAAGTGGGAATCACTAAATTTCTGCTGTTCTTCCCTGTTTAGATACCTAGAATACATATTTCAAAAAAGCCCTTTGGAAATCCACTAAAATAATTCCCAGTGACTATTTGTAAATTAAGAATTATGAAATTTCAGCCCAAATTATGCATAAGTTAATAATTCTCACAATAAAACAAATATAGGTATTTGCCCAAAGTACTATTTTTCTTCCACTAAATTAACTGACATTCTACTTAAAGCTTAATAAATACTAACTACAGTGTGAAATGAATTATAATATTCCCAACTTTAGGAATAAGAAAATGATACTCTTAAAGCTGAAGGGAGAGATTTATTTCTTGAGTCCACCCATTTTTCAAATCATGCACTCAGACTTAGACATAAGATAATTTGACAAATTTCATAAGTCATATTAGGTGGAGAAAAGACTATCCTTCATATCTTGGACTCTAACATTGTCATGCCATCATGTGAAGACTGAGTGAGCAACCTCTCATTCTTCTTTAGGGAGAGAAGTGTGAAGTCTGGAGACACTGATGAGTCACCTGTGGAATGTGTGCAGGGCCATTCTTAATTTTATTGGCACCACAAATAACTCACTTGATTCAAAATCAAGGAAATAGTAAGACAGAAGTTCTTTATAGGGCCTGACACCTTGTGGAGATTGGTACATTATTAAGTATTCTTTCAAAAAAAAGTGGACTAAATTCTGTGAAGACAATTATAGCTAAATCCCATTAAAGAACTCTGCCTGCTTTTTATTTTTGGTTGCTCATGAAATCTTAATAAAAGTTGCCCTTCCATTTCTGTGTCTCTATTTTCTTCATTGCCAATATAAAATATCAAGCCTCCATAATCTGGTTTTACAGACTGTGCCCATGAAGACAACTTGTTTTTCCAAGCTTTTCTACCACAAATGTAGTCTGGTGAAACCAGAGGTTTCATATTGATCTTCCTGATATGGTAAGTACTGTGTCATTTCCATCAAACCTTTGATTTATGTTTTCTTATTCAAATTCCCTCATTCTCTGGATTTATATGTATATGGTTATCAAACTTTCAAAACAAAGAAATTTCTATTTTCTTCTGATCATTGACCCTTGGTATTGATACTTCTGAAATTTTTATTCTTTTCTTTTGCTTTTTTCTTTATTAAAAATCTTTCAGGGTAGGCAATGGTGGCTCAGTGGCAGAATTCTCACTGCCATGCTAGAGACCTGGATTTGATTCCCAGTGCCTGCCCATGTAAAGAAAAATAAATCTTTCATAAAAGTCCTTCCTATCTGCTGGTCATCATGAGAACACTGGTGTCATTCAGAGTGCCGGTGGGATTTCTGCAACTCCACAAACAAAATTGTCTAATATAGTTTTGCACATTGTGGGTACATGGGGAAATTGAATTCATATTTTCAGAAGTTTACAATGCCTCTTGGAAATTCAATGGTAACCACTCTTATATTGCAGGAACAGGGTACCTGCTTCATCTGTATGTTTCACACATATTAAATTATTTAACCTGCAGAGTAACCCTGAAATGTAGAGGGTTTTATTATTTCTGCTTTACTGGTGAATACAATAAAACACAGAGATATGAAAAGACTTGTTACGGGCACACCTCTGAAATACCATGAGTTGTGGTTGTGTCTTGGCAGTGTAGCTTCCAGTTCCAGGTTCTGATCACTGTGGTCACAAACTCTCATCAAAATTTTCAAGGGTTACATCTCAGAGAACCTGGTATGGAAGCTTATGTTGTTCCATTAAAGTTATAGCTTAGCTCTGACATAATTTTAATTCCTTACTGCCGAATCTCTACAAAAATTTAAGAATTTGTGCTGATGCTTTCTACTCTTCCAATTCTTCTCAAATGGCATCTCCTAGAATTGATGATCCTGTACACATTTATCCTAAAACTCATTAAGAAGTTAGGAAGAAGGGGGTATTTTCCCCATTCCTAGCAATTGCTACAGTTAATTTTTATCCAACATATGAAATAAAAGATAAGCATGGTAATATGTAAGAAAACAGAATATGATAATTTTGCATAATATGAAACAGAAAACTATATAAAATTGAGAAAACTGAAAAATGGACTGTGTCAAACATAAAAACAATGACAGTAAAAGAGAAAAAGAACAGAAAGAAAAAGCAATACCACAATAATGAAGAAAGCAGAGGCTGAGACATACATACTGTTTGTTATGAGCCAGATGTTTTAGTTATTCATTTAATCTGCACTATAACCTTGATTTTAGCTAATGTGACTTGATCAATATCACAGCTAGTAAATAGTGGAGCTGAAATTTTAACTCAGGTCATATGGCTTCAGCAAGTGAATTCTTAACAAGGACACATAACTATTTTACTAGATTACTATTCATCTTCGGTTTAATTACAGGATTCATAAACATGTTGATATAAAAGAAATGATTCTCAGAAGAATTATTTGTAGATATAAATGTATAAAAGTGTTAAATTTGTAATAATTTTTGTAATATATATCCACATATAATTCAGCAAGACAGTGGGATAACATCACAAGTAGTCAGTTTTTTGCATGTCTATGAGTTTTTCTGCATAACATTAATTGCAATATTGCCCTGATTTGTAGATAAAAATATAGAGATATATACACATTTGCAAAATACTTACAGAAAATTTATGGAGGGTGTATGAGAAACAAACTTGTTATATCTAGAACATAGGGTACCAATTCAAAAATTGAAAGAGAGATTTCAATTTTACTCTTCATACTTCTGTTTACTTAAGCATTTCATCATAATCATGTATAATTAAGTAATAAAATATAGTTTAAAATGTATAAAATAATATGCAAAATAGTTTTTACAATATATCAATAACAATAAAAATAGCCAATAGTTGCAACAACATAGGATTTGGAAAATTATTACAAAGTCATTTGTAGTATTGTTATTTATAACAGTAGAAGTTAGAAAGAACATAAATGTCACAATAATTTATGGGGAATCTAGTTCATATTTCCTTAACATTTTATTTTATGTTGTATGGACAGGGAACATAAAATCAAATATTGCTTTTCATACCATTAAATTGATAATTAAATGAAAACTTGGGCAACATAAGAGTAGTGCTTATAATAATTCTAAGTGAAAATCAGAATGCAAAATGATATTATATGATTATTTCAAATGCAAATGTCCATGTGAGCAGTCTTGAAATAGAAAAATCAAAATATGTTGGAACAATGATATTTGTTTCAATGATTTTAGAAGAAATAGCCTGAGTAATTCATAGTGAAGATATATATATATGAATAAAGCACAACTTGGCTATAGAAATATTAGAAATTGAGGACAAGTTCACATTCAAATGTAGAGTAACTCAATATTTTTAAGCTGAGTAATGTGTTGGGTTCAAAAGCAAGGTAAAGACTAGTTTAGTCTTCCTCTGTGATGTGAACCTCAATGTTTTACACAGACATTTGTTGTATCATGAACACTGATGAAGCTGACCACTTCTTGAAACATAAGTAAAAAGTTGTCCACATAGTTATTTGTAAGACATATTCTGCCCAAGATGAAAAAATTATATGTTATGGTAGACACAGATGTGAATAAACTGGACTGAGAATATTTTCTTCAAAATAGATTTGTAACATTGTTAGTGCTTAAATATATTGGAAAAGTATCAAATTTCAAATCACATTGATAACCTGCATAATGCCTACAATACAAGTGTGGATGTATGGACATATGAGCATGTGTAAATTTTTAATAAATTCTTATTGAATCTGAGAATAAGGTAACACAAATATTTGTACTCAATTTTTCATATAGAGACCGAGTTTCAAATATATTAAGTCACTTGGCAAGGAAAAAAATAAGCTCTGCATTTGTTAATCTTGGTAAGAATCAAAATTTGTGAAAGATATTTCCTTTTTGTTCCAAAATACGTATGCTTTGGTTCAATAAAATGAGGTCCTGAATCAATAGGTAAATCTGCAAATTTACAAACATTCTTGGGGGAATTCTGCTGCACAAAATAGAAGTAATAAAGTAAAGAACAGAACCAAGGAATTCAGAGCTTAGCCCACTGATCTCCCACAATATCACTTCTTTTCTTTTCTCCTCAGATTAAATCTTTGTCAACTACATTCTACCTACAATTTCTGATATGGAATGAATAAAACTGTGGCTGAATTCATTCTGTTGGTGTACACACAGGATGCTAGAAAGCAGAAAGCAATATTTGGGGTCTTCTTGGTTCTTTACTTGTGGGAAACTTTCTCATTGTGGTGACTTTTAAGGCAAGTTGGACAACTTAGAGTACTTCTTTTTCTTCTACCTGTCCTTTGCTGAAGCATGTGTCTCTACAACCTCAGCCCCCTGGTTGATTGTGGATGCTCCTGTTCAGAAAAAAAGATCATTTCCTACAATAAGCACATGTCTCAAGCCTTTGCCTTCCATATCTTTGGGTGCATGGAAATCTTTGAGCTCATTGTCATGGCTTTTGATCATTATGTGGCCATTTTCAAGTCCCTATGATACGTGATCAAAATAAGTCAGCACGTTAGTGGTGTGTTGGTGATTCAGACTTGGGCAGGGTCTTGTATCCATTCTTCAACACAGCTTTTTCTGGTTTTGAGATTGTGTTTATGTAGTTCCAGTGCAATTGATCACTATTTCTGTAACCTGTAGCCCTTGTTGAAACTTGCCTGCATGGACACATGTGCTAAATTTGCTGGTTGTATCTAATAGAAGAGCTATATGCATGATGAGTTTCATAATCTTGTTTATATCCTAAGTAATGATTTTATATTCTCTGAGAAATGACAGTGCAGAAGGAAGGTGGATGCATCTCCCTACATGTACTTCTCATTTTATTGTGGTTGTCATATTCTTTGGTCCATGAATGTTCATATACATGTGGCCAACAACCACATTTTCAGTGAAGAAGATGGTGACTGTGTTTTTCTCAATTGGGACACCCTTGCTTAATCATCTGATCTATATGCAGAAGTGAAAATTGCCATAAAAATGTTATGGTGTCACAAGTGAAAAATTAAGCTGATGAACACCTTCTGGTGAATTTTCTAGTTTATATTTCTTTAATATTTTATTTTATGTTACATGGACAGGAAGCATAAAATATTCTTACCATGAAATAATTAATAATTTGTGCATACCCCATAAACATTTTGAACACATTCTGATGACTCAATTGAATTTCATCAATTTCTGAGCATCATCACAAGATGATTTAGCTATTTATGCATATGTTTATTTAGAAATAAATGTTTGATGTAACAATGAGTGTGTGTGAATATGTATGTGGTCACCAAATTCCATTTCCAGATTTTATTCTTGTCCCTTACACAATTAATTAACATGAACTAGTCTAGAAAAGACTAGATACTTATAGAAAAATGTAGTTTTGCCAACCTGAGGAGGTAGAGAAGATGGCCCACAAAGATGCTACTTCGGAAATTTTGTGTGACTGTGCCTCACTGGTGATCCTATATGGATAGATACTCAACTTTCACTTCGATTTGGAAACTTAAGTGCAAATCTAGACTTTCTATGAAACAGCTTAAACATCATGTGGATGGTGATGGAGGGGTCTGACATTTGGATGCCTTAAACCAGTGTCAGACATTCACCTGACCTCCTGAGACTTTCATATTGCTCCTCAAAAGTAAGAGGAAGGAAGAAGTGAGAGTATTTTTAGCTGGAATAATAAGCAGAAGGAAGAAAAGAGAACAATAAATAATGAAGAAAGAAAGATAGTTTCTCTCCAGGGGA
The DNA here is from genome assembly GCA_004026745.1 of Myrmecophaga tridactyla. Lineage (NCBI taxonomy): Eukaryota > Metazoa > Chordata > Mammalia > Pilosa > Myrmecophagidae > Myrmecophaga > Myrmecophaga tridactyla. The sequence goes on from PVIY010039737.1 coordinate 22,767, forward strand.
GAGTAGGAATTTTACTTTCCTTCTATTTCAGGAATCACATTATATCTATGATCATATATGCTGGAAGAAATGAAGTTTCAAAATATTTCTACTCTCAGTACCCACCTGATACCTACCTAAAAG
>PVIY010039738.1:0-22891 GCA_004026745.1 Myrmecophaga tridactyla
TGAGAACTGCTGAGCTGGGGTGTCCAGAGTCTCCCAGGCCCACTGATGGTTCATGCCACAGCCACCTCTCTGTCCCCACTCATAGACCCTTGCCGCCGCTGCAGCTCGGTGCTCTTTCTGGTCCCCTTACCTACTTCTAAACTGGTGTTTTCACTAAACCATCGCCACCCAGCCTGCCCTCCGCCTCTGGTTCTTCCTCGCTTTCCTCCAGCTGTGGCGAGAGGACAGCCAAGGCTCTGCCCTTGGACGTCTTTTCCCTAGGGGACCTCAGAAGTTCTCTGAGTCAGTGAGATCTAGCCATTTTCCCAAAGTGGAGCCCTCTCCTGGACAAACTTAGTCACTGCTGCAACTTCCTGACTAATAGTGACCGATCATGCCTTCTCCTCCAAGCTCCGGCCACCTTTTTCCAACTGCCTTTGGGACCCAACTCATTGGTTCTCTTCATGTCATGCCCCTACAATCACCCAGGCCCCCCTTGACTCCCCTCCTCTACTATTCTCTATTGAGTCGCGGCCACCAGGCCAGCCTCAGCCTCCTTCAAGCCCTCCTGCTTTAAATGAACCTCTCTTTAAATGAACTTCCTGATTACCTGCTATGCCTGGAGGTTGGGGGGCTTGGAGGGTTCTGGGGCTGCCTCGGAGAGCAGCACTAGCAATCGGCCCTCCCTCCTCACATGTGTTTCCCCCCCAGAACATTGATCTGTTCATGTCACAGCCTTGTCAATGATTCCCCATTCTCCTGCGATAAATGCCCCAAACCTTCTGGCAGAGCCTGGCTTCTGCTGACTCCCAGCCTCCTTTCTCACCATTTTTCCCTGCTGTCCCTGAGACCCAGCCACAAGGACCCTCTTTATGGTTTTTCCATTCCTCACTTCTCCAGGCTTCTCTGCGGGCACATGGCCTTGGGGCATGCTGCTTGCTCTGTCTGAAATGCTTTTCCCTCTTCTCTTCACCCATTTCATTCCTTTTTATCCTGTCAGTATCAGCTCAGATTGTCACTTTCTCAGAAAAGCCTCACCTTGGTGCTAAGCCAGGTAAGCTCTCCCCCTACTATATGCACTCATGGCTCCAGCAACACTTCCTTGGCTGGACTTATAATTTTATTTTTATTTATGTGATTATTTCGTTTATGTCTGGCAAATGCATTTGCGCTCTGAGGGTAAAGAGTATATTTTTGTGCCTCACTGAATCCACAGGGCAGTGTCTGGTACATAAGAGGCCTTTGATAAATATGTAAGAAATGGATTAATTAGCCAGTAGTCTAAGGCTGGACAAAGAGAGAACTTTCACCCAAAGCTGTTTGGTACCTGCTCAAGATCTGAGCCCCTTAATCATTTCACTCAACTGCTCAGGTACTTTCTGTGGCTGCCTATTACCTCACATACCAAGTTTAAAGTCCTCTCCCTGGATTTCTCAGACTTTTGATGATCTAGTTTCCTAGATAGAGGAAACAAATTTGAATTAGGTAGATACTATCTTCTATCAGTACTCTTCACTTCCATCAAGCAAATTAAGGGCCTGTAGACTTACCTTGATTAGTCTCACCTTTGTACCTTCAGCCAAGCCATTCTTTCTGCCTAGATGAACTCTCATTTCCTCGTTATCGCCACCTAAGCCCTACTCATCCTGTAAGTTCAGATCACGTCCCAGTTCCTACACAAAGCCTTCCCTGACCTTCTAGCACTCACTGAACTCTTATGACCTGTACTCTCAGGTCATTCAGAATATCAAAGGCTGTTAACCTTGAAAGGAACCACAGAGATAACTGATTCAACCAGAGTCTGAGCAGCCTCTGAAACCATATTTTCCAAACCTCATTATTCAATTACCATCTTCACAATTTGTGCCGTATCCGTACACCACCTGTGATGTTATTTACTACATATTTTTCTTTAAATCATTTTACTGAATTCTGCTTGCTATTTAAAAAGAAACTTTATAGCTCATAATGGAGGAGAGAAAGCACAAAAGGACATTATTGGGGCATATGAAAAAATTGGAACACACACTTAAGCTTTCTATCAATGTTAAATTTCTTGAACTTGATGGCTGTACTTAGGTGATAGCATAAGTGAATATCTCTGCTTTCAGGAAATGTAAATGGAAGTATTAAGTGTTCAGTGAGCTTGATACATACAGTCTACTATCAAATATTTAAAAAATAGATGATAGATAGATGATAGAAAGAAAGAATTGTATGGCAAATGTGGCAAAATGTTAAAAGTTGGTGGATTGGGTATCTGGGTGGGGTATGTTGAAGTTTTCCATAAGAGTTTTGTATAATTTTTGCAGTTGTCCTGTAGGTTTGAAATTATTTCAAAATAAAAAGTGAAAAAACCCACGAAACCAAAGCCAACTGCACAGTAACTAGAAAACCAAGTTTAACACTTGATAAAAATGGAAAGCAATTATAACAATAAGTATAATCAAAGCAGGAAATGTTACTCAATTCTAGCTGGGTACCACTACTCACTGAGTGCTCTAGAGCTTGAAGCCTCCTCTTTCTTTGTTTAAAAAAAAAGGAAAGAAGAGAAACATGTTAGCACCAAACACTTTTTCCCTGAGAAAATTGGAAGGATTGAGAGAGGAATTAAACAACCCAAATGCCCATCATTGGGAAAGTGGTATTCTTACAATAGCCCGTGGGATCTTCACGCATTAGAATATTAAACTGTAATTAAAACCAAGAAACTCCAGTGGCTTGCACCAATATCAATGAACCGCAACAATACAATAAAGTGTGAAACAAAACAGCCCGATACCTTTTTTTTTCAATTGTCAAATGATCCTTTATTGAAATATTTTTCTTTGTAGCTCTTAGCTACCTGGGCATTCCGCTGCACCGGGGCTGATGTGATCTATGAATCTGTGATGGCGTGAGGATGGCCATCAGAATCTCTTCAATGTTCCAGAGAGTTCTCTGGCTAAAGATTGGTGCCGCACTGTCGGGCAAGGTTGACAATCTCATCAAAAGTGACATTTCCACACTGCTTAATGTTTTTCTGCTTCTTTCTATCTCTGGGTGGTTTGTTGGGGCTTTGAGGATTGAGACGGAGGCAGAAGAGACCCACTCAAGCTGGGCCTGTCTATTCTGAATGGTCAGTTTCAGCATAATCCTTAGACCCATCTGGTCATGAGTTACCTGGGCCATGTCATCACCAATCTTTCTTGAAGATGGGTCCAGGGGGCCAATCTTGCAGGCAAGGGCAGACCAAAGAAGAAAGTTTCTTGCGACCAAAGAAAGTTGCACCTTAGCTTCCTATGGGCTGAAGCCGAAAGCCTGAGACCTTTTTTAAAATAAAATAAAAAACACTTAAAATTTAAAATATACTTTTTAGAAATATATATAGGTGCAATAAATTACATAAAAAAGAAAGCAAGGGAGCTATGAATATGGGATCAGTTGCCTCGGGTTGGAGGAGGCTGGGAGTGGAATGAGGAGAACATTTGGTTAGCTGTCACTTATTGCTAAGGCCTGAGATTTTGTTTGGGGTGATAAATTCATGGGGTGCTTATAACATAATTTAAAAACAACTAATGAAAAACTAACTAAATGCCTCTCCAGAACATCAGCTAGTTCCGTCCCCCTATCCCATATTATCAACAGCCCCTTCCAACACGAGAAAGTTAAAATGGGCATAGCCCAAATACCCTTAAAGATCTTGTGGGAGAAAAATCAAATGTAATAGTGGAGTTATACAGAGAAAGTAGGGTTTAACAAATGAGTATGATTGCTGAACCATTATATTGATTTTTTTTTTAATCTCTAGTTCTTGGAGCAGCTAGTAGTAAAAACCTTAATATGTGGCGTTGTGACCCATACCAAACTCTGAAATCTGTTCTACAACTAATTGTTGCAATGTGCTTTGAAATTTATTGGTTTTTTGTATATAAGTTATTTTTCACAAAAAAGAAAATAAAGTCAATTGTGATGATAAATGCACAGCTATGTGATGATATTGTGAACCATTGATTGTACACTTTAGATGATTACATGGTATGTGAATATATAGTATACATCAATTTTTAAAAAAAACTAAATATATAATAAAGTGATCCATTCAAGGACCAGTGACAAGCTGTATCATGAACCAAGGATTATGATGAATCCAGCTCTTTGAACCCAAGGACTGATGGAAAAAAAGAAGAGAAAGAAAGAGGATTGCAAAGGAAATAACTTTTTCACGATGGGGTTTACTGTGATTTAATGTCTTGTCAATGCACCATCTAAAATCACCTGGCTTTCTACCAGAGGTACAAAAATCCTGCGCTTGGGTAAACACAGCGCTGAAGTCACTCCACCCTGAAGCTGCCTGCCTCCTCTGCTGGCTCGCTTACCTCAAGCCATGAGACCCCTCGGGATTTCTGGAGGGACTTGCCTGGACAGGTCCTTTTGTCAGGAAATCTTCCCTTCCACGGAGACAATTCCACCTCCCTGCAACGTCTGTACTTCTTGTTCTCCTCAGTCTTCTCTCAGGGCCTAGCACAGGCTTGGGCCCACAGGAACCCGGAATTTGCTTTCTGGTTGCTTCATCCTTGAGCCTAGAACCCAGAGCAGGAGCGAAGCCAGTGTTTCCACCAGTAAGACAAAAGGATCCCAAGAGCAATGAAGACATGTACAGAAACTTGTGCACAGAAACAACCCAAATATCTGTCAATGGATAATGGATAAACAAAATATGCTGTATACACACAATGGTCATAAAAGGAATGAAGTTCTGATGCATATTACAACGTGGATGGATTTCAGAAACATTATGTTATTCTAAGTGAAAGAAGCCAGTCACAAAAGGGTACATATTATATGATATTTTTTAAGTTTTTAATTGTATAATATAACATATATACAAAGCAAAGAAAGAAAAAAGCAATAGGTTTCAAAGCACTCTTCATCAAGTAGTTAGATCCCAGAGTTTGTCATGGGCTACCACGTAATCCTCTCAGATTTTTCCTTCTAGCTGCTCCAGAATATAGAAGGCTAAAAAGGAATAAATATTTTTTATCACCGCAATCGACTTTTTCTTTTCTTTTTTGTGAGAAATAACATATATATATAAAGAGCAATAAAATTCAAAGCACAGCACAATAATTAGTTGTAGAACAGATTTCAGAGTTTGGTATGGGTTACAATTCCACAATTTTAGTTTTTATTTCTAGTTGCCCTAAGATACTGGAGACTAAAAGAAATATCACTTTAATGATTCAGCAATCATATTTGTTTGTTAAACCCTACCTTCCCTGTATAACTCCACCATCACCTTGAATCTTTCTCTCCCACTCTTTATGAGTATTTGGGCTATGGCCATTCTAACTTTTTCATATTGGAAGGGGCTATCAATAATATGGGGTAGACAGATGGAACTAGCTGATATTCTGGAGAGGCTGGGCCCTCTAGGTTTCAGGACTTACCTGGAGGAACCCATCTGGAGGTTATAGGTTTCTGGAAAGTTACACTAGTGCATGAAACCTTTGTAGAATCTTATATATTGCCCTAGGTGTTCTTTAGGATTGGTTGGAATGGTTTTGATTAGGGTTTGGCAGGTTATGATAGGTAGCAATGTCTAACTGAAGCTTGCAAGGCTCCAGAGTAGCCTCTTGACTCTATTTAAACTATCTCAGCCACTGATACTTTATTAGTTCCTCTTCTTTTCTCCCTTTTGGTCAGGATGGAATTGTTGATCCCACAATGCCAGGGCCAGACTCATCCCTGGGAATCATCTCCCACACAGCCAGGGAGACTTTCACCCCTGGATACCATGTCCCATGTAGTAGGGAGGGCAATGATTTCACTTACAGAGTTGGCCTTAGAGAGAGTCAGACCACATCTGAGCAACAAAAGAGATCCTCCAGAAGTAACTCTTAGGCATAGCTATAGGTAGGCTAAGCTTCTCCATTGCCTACATAAGCTTCACAAGAGTAAGCCTCAAGATATGTGATTCTTTTTTTTATATCAAATATCCAGAATAGGCAAATCCATAGTGAGTAAAGTAGATTAGTGGTTGCTAGGTAATGGGGACTGTGGGGAATGGGGAGGGATTAGTTAATGGGCACAGGATGTTCTACTGGGGTGATGGAAAAGTTTAAAACTAGAGAGAGGTGGTAGTAGGACAACACTGTGAGTGTACTAAATGCCACTGAATTGTTCTCTTTAAAATGGTTAATGGTATATTATGTGAATGTCATCACAATGAATAAAATCATTTAAAAAAAAAGACAAAAGGATCCCAAACATGTCTGGGACAGAGTATTTTTGCACGCTATAACCCTTTATTCCCTTCTGGGAGGAAATTAGCATTCTCACTAAAAAATGTTTAAGCAATTTTCTGATAAACCTTTAATGGGATTCAGATTTCTTCTTGGAAACCTGTTTCCCATATACCCTACAGATTACAGTAAGAATCTGATGAATTTTATCCAGACCCTATTTTTGTATATCCATTTAACAATGAATTCTTCTTTTCTCTAAATGTTTCTACCAAGCGATAATCTTTGAATTGGTCTCTTATAGATCTCTTCACTTGCAGCAAGATTGAAATAAAAGTTTGACACATGCTCATAACTAAATTGTCTAAAAAGCCTTTTTATGTGTGTGTGTGTGTTTATCACAACTGCATACTTGAAGGCAGGCTAGAATTTCTAAGCCACATTTTCACTCACCCTGGGCCTGGGATTAATTGAAACTCCTTGGTCCCAAATCCCTGGCTGGTGGGGCTCCCACCCAACTCAAACCAGCCACTCTCCTGTTCTCACAGAGTCCATGGTCGTGGGAGATTGGAGAGGGGGTTGCGAGGAGAATCAAGTATAGGCCTGACATATCTCCATAAATTCAGCTCGTGGGAGAAACTCAGGATAAGGAATGAGGCCTCCATCTCTCCTGTATCCTCAGGCCAGAACCAAGCACTGGAGTGGGGGGTGGGAGGCCTTAGGCAGGGGCTGACTCTGATGCTTCTTCCCCTTTTTTTGAAGGGGGAGGGAGAGATGATTGGTTAGGGAGGAGCTGTGAACACTGGTGCCCTATAACCTGGCCCCCATCCAGCTGGGAAATGAACCCCCATCCCCACCCTACCTCCCATTGGACACGGATTGTCCTTGGGCACAGCTGACTCCCAGCTGCCAGATCTCCAGCCTGTCCCCCATGGGCTGCCATAAAATGGACCAGCCAGGATCAGCAGCGCAGACCTGGGCGGTAGGCAGTGGGCCTGGGGCCTGCAAAAGTTCTGGGTCAGCCTTTGGGGTGTCAGCTTGTCTCCAAAAATATTGTCTTAATCTTTTCATAAATTCTTAATTATAAATGTCAAGTATATTGATGGTAGAAAACTTGGAAACTACAGAGAAGTATAAAGAAAATAAAAAATCATAAATAATCTTACCACCCAGAAAGAGTCACTATCTATGTCTTGCTGTTTTTCTCCCCCAGTTGTTGTTTTTTTTTTTTAATGAATAGACTTATTTTCTGTACCATAGGTGTTGGCATGGTGATTTGGAGCAAGGGACCACAGAAAGACATGTTCTTAAATTTAATCCATGCCTGTAGGTGTGAACCCATTGTAAGCAGGACCTTCTGATGAGATTACTTCAGTTAAGGTGTGGCCCACCTCAATTAGGATGGGTCTTAAATCCTATTACTGGAGTCCTTTTTAAGCAGACTGAAATTCAGACAGAAAGCCCTGGGAAGCTAGAAGCTGAAAGTGAAGGGAACCCAGGAGAGAAGGGAGAGGCCAGCAGAGGCCGCCATGTGCATTGTCATGAGACAGAGGAACCAAGGACTCCAAGGCCTTGATGAGGCCTTGCTATGCACTTCTCCTAGCCTCAAAACTGTGAGCCAGTGGTTTCTCATTGTATAAGTCAACCCATTGCATGGCATTTGCTTCGGCAGCCAGGAAACTAAAACAGTTGGGATTAATTGGTATGTGCTTTATATCCTATTCTTGTTCTTATTACCATTATCGCCTGAAAAATTCTTATGTGACTAAAAGCTCTTTGAAAGGGGATGCAATGGTAGGTCAGTGGTAGAATTCTCACCTGCCATGTGGGAGACCCAAGTTCGAGTCCCGGCCAATGCACTTCACCCAAAAACCAAGCAAACAAACAAAAAAATTCAAGAAATGGTACTGTAATAACTGGATACCCACATGGAAAAAGAATGAAATGTGACCCCCATCACATAGCATATAAAAAAGGTTATTTGAAAATCTGATTTTTAGTGGGTATGAGTTACCATAAGGCATACGAGCTCCCCTCTCCCCCAGCCATAATCCCCTCTTCCCCTCACTCCACTTTTTAAGGGATATGAAGCTCCTATAACTGCAGGTACTGTTCCGGCAGGGGCTGGGGTGCCTGGGACCTCTCTGGGAGCAAGAGAGGCACTAGACTAGGCCACAGGGATTCTCAAACTCCTCTTAGGGCAGACCCCTTCAGCGCTGGCTGGATCCTGCCTCACTCCCCGCCTCCCAAGATCCGCTTCCCAGACACAAAGAAGTTGGAAGAGAATCTTTGCCTTGGGTTCGTCCTCCCACCCTAGCCATTACCCTGCCTCACCTCACTTCCCGATTTCTTTAGGGAAGTGGGTTTCCAGAGTGTCTGAGGCTGCTCAGCCAGCTCCTTGCCACTTGGACCAGCCTCAGCCTTTCCCACCTACCACCCCTACTCCCACCTCTGGTGGTCCCGAGCTTGGGCTGCCTGTTCCTGGAAACAGCTAGTGGGAGGTGGAATGGGAGGGAATGGTGGGTGGGGGTCAGGAGACAAAAGCGGGCCTAGAGCTTAAGTTTGACATGTGGGGTTTAAAGAAACCATTCCTTTCCCACCTGAGGAGCTACTGGGAACGTGGGAATGGACACTTGGATCGAGGAAGAATTGGTAAGAGAACAGGGGTCCTGAAAGAAAGGAGCTTACCTTTGGTGCCTAGATAAGATTCAGCAGAAACTAGGGGCCCCTGGCCCTTCCCTTCCCCTCTCTACTCCTCCCCCAGGGTCACCTCCATGTGGCCACCTTGGCATACTCAGGCAGTTGATGGAAACCCGAGACCCCTTTCTCATACCATGAGGAAATCTCTAAGTCAGGCCAGCGACTTGGTTCTCAGCCTCCTGGTCGGTCTAACATGACCCAGCTGACTAATGAGGCTTTGAGAGCCATTCTCAGGTCTTCCCTTGCTCCCGTCCAGTGCCACGGTAATTGTTTCAGTCGCTGATTCTGTGCAGCACTTGAAAGCAAACAGCACATGTTAACATATATCTTCTCATTTGCTCTCCTAATGTGACTATAAGGTGGGCCGGTGTTATTTTCCTCATTTTACAGATGAAAAAATGGAAGCCTGAAGTCAGACCATTGGTAAGGTCAAACCCTCTGATCCGTGGAACCCCAACTCCACCTTAACCCCAACTCCACCTTCCTTCTTCTGTTCTCAGCTCCCCTGGACACGGAGGGTCAAGGTCCCCCTGTCTTGGCTTTCCAGACTTTCCACAGCCTCTGCCTCTTCCAAACACATTATAACACTGCCTGCTCGCCACCCGGACACCCATTTCTCTCTCCTGGGCGTTTGCTTGTCTTAATGCATCCCCCTCAGTAGGAGGGGGAGAGGAGAAGCTCTTTATTTGGAAACTTCTAATTGATTTCTCTCTGACGAGGTGCCATAAGCCTTTCGGCTGCCCTAATCACTTCATTTTCTTGAACCAGCCTCCCACCTATTCTCTGGGCTCAAGACACTCTTTCTTGATTTCCAGCTTGGCCACTAGCACCTATGACAAGCCTGGGGACCACATATCGTGGGACAGCCCTGCCTCCTGGAGCACCACAAGCTCACATGTTCACACCGCACTCTCTCTCTCTCTCTGTGAGAGGAAGATGTTCACACTTTTTACTTCATCTTCATCCACCAGGTTCAAGTCAGACCACTGGAGAGCAGCAGCTTTAAAGGCGGATTTGACTAATTCGGCCTGAGGGGAGCCTTTTCTCGTGGAATCTATCAACAGCTTGTTGGGGGCTGAGAGGAGGTGCCAGGCATGCTGTTCACTCTTTGCCCGGCCTTGGGACAGATGCCTGGGCAACCCTGGTCCTGTGACAGGACGGGATTTTTCTAGACCATGAGCTGCCTTTTCCTTCAGGGCCCCTATTCCCTGGCCCCTTCCCTGACCCCTCACCAGGAGGAGAGCCACCAGAGGCCAGGGGGGCTGAAGGGAACACACCTGGTCCCAGATCGCTGGGAGCTGGAGCAGAGCCCAAGCCTCCCACCCTGCTCCTCAGTCCCCCCTTCACCTAGTCAGCGCTGGGGGAGGGGAGGAGGAGATTGGTTGGGTGCAATGCAGTGTTTCTGGGGACTGGGGGGGCGGGGGAGTCCATTCAAATTGACAAAAATAGAACATCAGCCTCATATCATTTTTCTCAAAACAAGATTTATTGAAGTTCTGTCGCTGAAAATCGCTGCTGTGTGGAACGCTTAACTTATAGATTAGATTACTCAGTCGTGCCTTACTACATTTTTCATTAGAAAAATATTGGCTGGGAGAGTTTGACCTCATAATCTCTGCATTTTAAACAATAACCAGAGGAAAACCAAATAGAAGGCACGAGTTAACGGGTTTTCCCCCCCCCAGCATTTCCCCCTGGGAGAGATGGGAGCGAGGGCCCGGGAAGGGAACAGGAGTGGAATCTGCTGCGTGAGCAATTCCCCGGCTTCCGGCCCACTCCCCAGGGGCCGCGGGCGGCGGGGACGGCGGAGGGAGGCAGCAGGGCTGCCAAGACCTGGGGGGGTTTAGGCTCTGGCAGATTTTACAGAGCCCAGCCCCGGGTGGGCCCGTAAGTCAGAGGATACTCACCTTCATCTCCCAGGCCCTCATTGGCCTAGAACCCTCCGCAAGGTTTGTCATGCCTTGAAGCTGAGGCCCAGCCTCTTTCACCTCACCAAGACCCTCTACCTCAGAATGAGGACTCTGAAGTCCAGATAGTTGGCCCTTTCCTGAAATCACTTCCTCCGAGAGGCCTTCTCTGATTCCCCCAAGTCTGAGTTGGACACCTCACCTCCTGCCCTGTCCCCACGGTCCCCACTGCTCAACCCAGGCCCCTTCCCAGCACCGATCACACTGGATTGTAGTGTCTCATTGATCCACCACCCTCATTAGACTAAAAGCTCCCTGAAGGCAGGGATGGCTGTCTTATTTGTTTCTGCATCCCCAGCACCTGGCCCTGCGCTGCAACAGCAGTGTGTGGAATGAATGAATGAGTGAATAAATGCAACTCTGTTCACCCTGCAATGCTAGGGTAAGACAGGCCATTCCCTAGCCTCATTCACCATCCCCTTTCCTCCCTAGCAGAGGGGAAGGGAGACTGACTGATGGGCCTCAGAACTGGTTTTGGACTCCCTGGCCTCCCCCGCCACCCTGTCATACCCATCAATCCAGGCTTTATTATACACCAGTTCAGGGCCAGCCCTGGGGGATTGGAGGACAGATTCCAAGAAGGAGAAGACTTTTCCTCTGGTCCAAGGAGTGGAATATAGTCTATCTGGGGAGACAAGAGCCATAGACAAGACCCAGAAAAGTTCAGGGCAACAGTGGGGCTCTATCTGCGGGTGTGGAGTGGAGAGGAGACAGTACGGCAACTCCTCATTGCCCACCCCAAGTGGAGAACTGTCCCTCCAGGAGGATTTCATGATCAAGAGAGAGACTCTAAAGCTAGGCCAAGCCGCGCCATATAGGCTGGCCTCAGGCATTCTGACCACCCATCTAGACCCAGGAGCAAAGGCGCCCAGAGGATCCCAGGCTCAAAGGCCCCAGGCTAGAGGTGACTGTGGGATGCTGGCTGGCTCCAGAGAAGGGCAGAGAGGCCAAAAAAGATCCCCGGCCACTTTACGATTGCTGATCCTATTCCTTGGAGAGCGGCACCCCCACCCCCACCCCCGCATTCGTGTCTCAGTTTCTACTTTCCAAGGCTTTGGTGATTTCCAAGTTCTGACACAGTCATTAGTTACAAAGAGCAATTATTTTTTTTTTGTCATTAAGTCATTTTTTAAATGGCTCCAGGCGACATCACAGAACAAAGAAACAAAATATCCATGAAAAGACTTAATCACAAATTACTAATTATTTCACCCCCCTCCTACCTCCCCAAATCGTGAAATCTGAGCCCCATGAAAAGGGAGAAGGTCTCCCCGTCCATGAGCTCGCCATGGCTCTTAGGCACCTAATCCATCATGGGGGGTATATTTCCTGCCCCACTCTGAGCCTAGAGGGAGGGGGTGGCAGGGAGTCCCCCATTCCTGACCTTTGAAGTCACCCCCTGCACATAGATACAGCCCCCCAGCCAATGGGATGGGAGCTTGAAAATGAGTGGGGAGCCCTGTCCAGCGTCCCCACACCTTGGGCTTGTAATGCCTTACTCTCCTCCCCCCCAGTCCCCCAGCTGGCATTCCACTCTGGGCCCTTTGAAGCCTTATGGGCTACAACAGAGGAGCCGCCCCCCTGCCGTGGGGTTGCTAGAGTCTCCAGCTGAAAAACAAACCGGAGGAGGAAGTAATCCTGGAGGGGAAGCCCCCAGGCCCTCAAACGTGAGGAAATAAAATGTGTTTGACACCAAGATGTATGGGAGGAGGGGGGAAGTCCAGGGTATGGGCCCCTCCATCCGGCCAGGCCTTCTCCTTGGGCTGATTGTGGTCTCCTTATCTGACCCTAGCTGCTTGGAGGAGGCATGGAAGCCCTGTCTCAGCCCAAGAACAAAGGTGGGGCTGGCAGCCAAGGGGGTGCTGATTTCCTTCCTGGGAACTACACACACTTGCCCCATTCTCAGCCCAGTTTGTACAGTGCCCCATGAGCAGACCATCTTGAGTTTAAGAGGTTAGCTTGGCAGCAATGGAGGAAAATTGGTGGGGCAGCTGTGGAACCCCCAAATTCCAAAACCACATAATTTCCCACCAGGTTCTCCTCACAGCTCACCTCTGAATCTGACTGCAGTGTAAGCCTATCCATTTCATTCTCCATTCAATGAGTGCTTCTGGAAGTCTCTCACTGTGCACCAGCAACAGAAGTACATTGGAGAACAGGACAGAGCTAGAGCCTACTGTCATGAAGCCCAGTCTCACCAATTAAGCATCAAAGGGAAGAGGCCTGGTTTACTTTTCTTGAGTATCATTTTTTCGAGAGGACCTAGACCAAAGAAAGTCAAAGCCATGCTCAGTGTCTCCATCCCAGCCTTTGCTCCCACCTTGGTTGTTTGGACAGTTGCCCTTGGTTGTTTTCTGACTCCCCAGTCAGACCAGACCCTTAAATACAGGACTTGAATGTTCCTCAGACTCCTGATAGGGGTGGGAAGGGTCATGAGGGGAAGGAAAGAAGGCAGACAGGCAGGCCTTCAATAAACAGAACGTACTTGACAAATGCTTGGAACCCTTATTCTTTTGTCCCATGACCAGGGAAGAGGTAGTATGGATGTCCAAAACACTGGAATAATAGTCACTGACCAATTGATTGCAAAAGAGCCTAAAACTCATATAATCATTCCCAGTCACACACAGTTACTTTCCATCTCTCTTTCTTTTTTTTGTCTTTCCTGTCAGCCTGTCCCCTTTTTTCCCCTCTTAATATCTGACTATTTGGATAATGGACAAGTTTTGGCAATGGATGGTGGTGATGGCAGCACAGCCTTGTCAATGTAACACCACTGAATCATATGCTTGAAAGTGGTTCATATGGGAAATTTATGTTGCATGCATGTTATCACACACACAAAATTTTTTTAATCCTTTGGATCAAGAAATATCTGGGAATGTGCTGGGATTGGGGCTGCCTTTGTTGATGCCTTCTCATTAAAAGGAGTAGGCTTTTCTTGGAGATTATCTGTTTTACTCTTCTGCTGCCAAATTCCTAACGTAGTGGTTCTAGCCACTCCTTGGACCTGAAGGTGGTGTGAGCCTGGGGTGATAGTCCCCCTCCTGTGTGGAGCAGAGATTGCTGGTTGTCCCCCAATATCCATTCTCCCTTCTTCCTAATAAGAGAGCTCCCAACATGGAACATGGCAGTCCAGTTTAGGACTACATTCCCTAGACTCCTTTATGGCTAGGGTGCAGCCAGTTAACTAGATTCTGCCCAATGAGATACAAGCAGAAGTAAGTTGTACCTTCTGGGCTCTGCCTTTAAAAAGAAGGAGCTGCGTGGGACATGACTCCCGGCAGTTTGGGCCTCCCTGGCAATGTGGGACAGAGACCCTGGAGTGGGCTGGGACTCGGAATCAAGAGATTGAGAGGATCTTCTTGACCGGGGCAGGGAAAAGAGAAATGAGACAGAGTGGAGTGTTAGTGGCTGGGAGAGTTGAGCAGAGTCGAGAGGTTATTCTGGAAGTTAATCTTGCACATTGTGTAGATATCCCCTTTTTAGTTTCAGGTGTATTAGGCTGGAGAGAAGTGGCTGGGACTGTGGAGCCGTGTTCCAGTAAGCCATGTTTGTTGAAGATGATTGTGTGATGATGTAGCTTTCGTAATGTGACTGTGCGATTGTGAGAACCTTGTGTCTGGTGCTCCTTTTGTCTACAGTGTGGACAGATGAGCAAAGCATATGAATTAAAGGTGGATGAATGGATAATGGGGGAACAAATGTTAAAATTAAAAAAATACATTGGGTAGATGGAAATGCCGGTGGTCGGTGAGGGGGAGGGGGGAGGGGTGTGGTGTGTGTGAGTTTTCTCTTTGTTTTTCTGGAGTGGTGCTGGTGCTCTGAGGGATGGTCACAGTGATGTGTACACAACTACGCGATGATGTTGTGAGCCATTGATTGTACACCACGTATGGAATGTTTGTGTGTCAAGAATGTATGTGCTTGTATGTTGTTTTATCAATAAAAATATTCTAAAAAAGCAAAAAAAAAAAAAAAAAAGAAGGAGCTGACTCTCTAATTTCCCTTCTCCCCTTCTCTCTGAGTGTAAAATGGCTGTGGGAACTAGAGCAGCCGTCTTAGGCTTGAAGACGGAAGCCATGTGTTGAAGAGGACGGAGCCATAATAAAGATGCATGCTATGGAGCGCACGTGTGAGAGCGCAGCCACCACCCCCGTCCTGGGCGTGCTTCTGCTTCAGCTTTAAGGAAAAGAGAAACAAACTTATTATGTGTCTCACCCCTTGTTATTTTAGAATTTGCTTCATGTCTTTCCTTTGGCTTACCTGAGCAAAGGGAAAAGTGAACAGTCTAAGGTAGCGCTGCCTAACATAATGTGAACCATGTATGTTATTTAAAGATTTTCTAGTAGCCATATTTAAAAAAAGAAAAACTGGTGAAATTAATTTTAATAATAGATTTAATCCAATATTCCCCAACATGTGATCATATAAACATTATTAAGAGGTTATTTGGCATTCTTTTTTATTTTTCATATTAGCCCTTCCAAATCCAATGTGTATTTTACACTTACATCACATCTCAATGAGGACAAGCTGCATTTCAGCGCTCAATAGCCACATTTGGCTAGTACTATAGTGTTGGACAGCACAGATTTAAAGGAACTGCCAGAGACTGAAAACCAGGTAGGGACCGAGGACCAGCCCTGGGTTAAATGTAGCTGCTACAGTAGCGGCTCCTCTTGCTGACACAAGGAGGGCCTTTTGGCAGAGTTGCCCCTTTTCTAGCCAGATGTCTGGCACATAAGGGAAAACCTCCAAGTCTTTCCTATATTGGACTCTCGAGAAGGGCTGTCTAAAGGAGCAAGCAACTCCCAGGAAGATGGAGAAAGAGAAGGGAACTCTGGAGTGTGGGTTCTCCTCCAAACTCAACTTTGCCTTAAATCGAAACAGAGTGGACCAGGAGGCTGCACGGGTAGCTCAGTGGTTCGAATGCCCACCTTTCATGTGGGAGACCCGTGTTCGATTCCCAGACTGTGCACCCCCAAAACAAAAACAAAAACAGAGTGGACCAGGAAGGATGGCGCACGTGTCATCACAAAGGCCAGAGGAGAAGAGATTCTCCCTGGTGGCTTAGGGAGGCCTGGGGCCAGAACCAGGTGACCTCCTGAGCTCACATAAAGGATCAGGCTTGCCTCCTACACTCATTGGGATTAAGGAAAGAATGATTAAGATCAACAATACTACATGGACAGTCTGTATTTACCACCATAATCCTTATCCTCATTTTGACAATCAAGCATCCTTTCCACCATTGCAACCACCTTCACTGGTGACTATAATTATTGTCACCATGATCCATCACTACTACCATCACCCCAGAATTATTACTTCTACCACCGTGAGCTTCAATATCATCACATCCTTCACCGTGACAACAACTGTCATTGCTTACTCCCTTTGTCACCATGGCAACAATCATTACCAATAACACCATGACCACGTATCACCCCATTCTTGCTATTACCATAATCACTATACTCACTATGATTATCAATCTCACTATGACAACCACTTCCACCATCACCGTAAGAAGAATTAGGATCAATAACACCTCTACCACCTCATTATTGTCATGACATCCCCAGCTGTCCTTTTCCTGTCTAGAAGTCGTCAGAGTACACCCTTAATTTCCACACAGTCACAATAACCTCTTGTACCCCTTGTGGTCACAACAATCCCCTCACTCAGCTATCCTTAATACAGGGTCAAGTTCCCATTGTCCTATCTTGACCTTTTGTATCCTGGACCCTTGTCTTCCCTGACCACCAACCCTTGAGATCAGTCTCCCTTTCTGCCTGGCTTTTGGGCTCTTGGTGTGTATCTAACTCCTGGCCACTTAGCCCTGGGCATTCTGCCAACAGTTACAGAGATCTGTCCAGCTTGGCCTGCTTCACTCATCATTGTTGTGCCCTCTTAGGGGGATTACCATCCTGCCAACATCTCATCTTGGATCTTTGCTGAGCTAAAACTGATCCCTAAAGGCTGACTTGGTGACTCCTAAGCTCAGAGGAAGCTGGGAGAAGGTGTTTCCTGGTAAGGTGTACTAACATAAGAAATTTGGTGTGCAGAAAACATCAAAAAAAAAAAAGAAAGAAAGAAAAGAAAAAGGTTAAGGGGAAGGGCCAAGCTCTTTGCTCCCCTGCTGGGTAGTCTGATGGAGATCACATAAGTCTTGTTCTAGCTCAGATTTCCCTCGTTGCCCCCAGAAAGAACAGAACACTTTGTTCTTTTGTGGAGACTCCTATAGAGGCAGACCCTGGACATCTCAGGTCTCTTGCAGGGGCAGTGAGAATCCCTGAGGGATTGAAGCATTTTGGGAGAAAGGCCTCCTCCCATGCTCCTGATGGTCATGGCCATGTCAAAGACAGCAGGAACACCCAGGTTTTCTGCAAGCAGTCAACTCTTCCAGCCACACTTGTTCCAGGTTCCTACATTGGGGGTTGAGAGCGTGTCCTGTGTGGGAAAGGACCCAGATGTGTCCTGGAGATGTGCATCTGTGTTGAGTTCCGATCCCGATTGCATCCCTTGATCTGATCATGTAACCCAAAAGGAACGGGTCTCCAATACCAAGAGCTGAATAAACTTTGCCAGAGGGCTGGAGGCAGGGCAAGGAATAAGGAATTGGACATTTATTTTATATGTTTCAAGGTCAGGTCCCTTCCCCATGCCTGGCAGAAGGTTTTCATTTGCTGTCTGTCTAGAGAAAGGTGGGGCTGGGTGGCTCCCTGACCTGTGACCATTTTGGAAGCAGCATAAACACTCATTACTAGTGACCCACCACAAAATGTTGGGTAG
Source organism: Myrmecophaga tridactyla (assembly GCA_004026745.1). Lineage (NCBI taxonomy): Eukaryota > Metazoa > Chordata > Mammalia > Pilosa > Myrmecophagidae > Myrmecophaga > Myrmecophaga tridactyla. Next base: position 17,669 of record PVIY010039738.1, read on the forward strand.
TCCGGTTGTGAAGTGGCAGTCAGGTGGGAGGAAAAGAGGCAGCCCCCCCTTGCCAGCATAGGAGACCTTCTGGTCACAGACATATCGGTTAATGAACACAACCTCATCTCCACTTCCAAATGGAAAGGGGTAGAAAACTCCTCCCCATCCCGTCACTCATTCATCTGCTCCATTTTTTAATTGAACAACTACTATGTGCTGAGCACGGACCTCAGAGACACAAAGACGAAATGACTCCGTTCTTATCCTTAGGGAGCCCATAGTCCGATCCCGTCATCACTGAGAAGAGAGGGAGGAAAGGATCCTCCTGACCCTTCCAGCTTGTCAGGGGTCAACCAAGCGCCCGAGCCAGTCCCCCCGAGAGTGCAGTGGACAGGATTCCGGCAGGTAATGGATGAGCACAGCTCTGCCTTGACAGGGACATTACCTGCAATTGGTTCCAGTCGTCTATGGAGCCAAGCAGCTTTGAAAATTGGGGGAGGATGTGAAAGAGGAAAGCAGGCCCTGCCCCTCCATCCCCAGTCTGAGCCTAGACCCCTGCCCTCATCCTCTCCTGGGAGAAGAAAGGTGTGGTATCCTCTGGCTAGCAGCAGGAAAAAAATATATATATATATATATAATACACATATACATAAAATTATATATTTATACACACACACACATCTTTTACCTCTTAGCCTGAGTGGAGGAGGGTGGTCTCTGCACAGACTGGGAACCCAACCCATGGAAGAAGCAGAGAGGGCCTGAGGAGAGAGGGCAGAGGCCAGAGGCAGGGGATTGCCTACTCAGGAGGTCAGATTCCGGAGCAAACAGCAAGATGTCTGCCTTTCCAGACTCTGGAAGGAAAGGGGTGGGGATGTAAAAGAAGTTTAGGGTCCATGGTGGATAGGAGAGGGGGGCCTCCAAGTTCTGGCAGGCATCCCTAGGACATTGTGTCTGAGCCTCTGCAGGGAAAGCAGAGGCCAGGGGCAGTTACTGAGAGACTGTAGCCCCCAGATTTTACCTCAATAATCAGAGTCTCTTTGGCACAGTCTGAGCTAGAGGTAAACCAGCAGAACAGTTGCTCCTCCTAAAACTGAGGCCCAGTTCACACAAAGACAATCACCAGCCTGGGTCTCCTCTGTCAGACTGCCCGATGACCCCTCCTGCTACTCTGTGACATTGCATCTCTCCCCACCACCCAGGGACTCAGAGCATAGCTCCCCAGCTGTTCCGGGGGCACCAAGGTGGGTGAGTCCGAGGACAGTTTCGGGATTTTAGGGCGTAGGTTGAGTGGAGACTCACTGTATTTGATGGCCACATGGGGTGAATTTGAGATCTCTCTCTCCCTCTCTACCTCCAAAGGGCATGGTCGGGCCTCTCTCCTGAGCCAGGTACCTCCTGCTCTGGCTTCAAATCTGTTCGGTTTTCTCTCCCTTTCATGCCTTCTGAGCTCACTTTCTCTCTGCTCTTTTGCCAGCCTCCTTGCCAAATCCACCCCCCCTTGAATCTCTGCACAGTTCCCTCCAAATGCAGGGCCATGGGGTTCTCCTTCTCGGGAACGAGGCCCTGCCTGGGGACTGGTGTGGCATCGGTTGCCTTCAGCAAAGGAATCCCATATCTACCTAAGTAAGTCCACAGTGACCCAAGGGGATCGGTGGGCTGGACCCCCAGGAGGGGCATCTGACCAAGCTCCTGGCATAGGTCACACCCCGTGCATACAGCACTCACTCACCACGCATGCACACCTGCCTCGCTCATTCATTTAACCACCCAACACTAATTTACAGAGCAACGTCTCTATCCTGGGCTAAGAGCTGTTGTTACAACCATGAATAAGGCAGACCTAGACAAGCGGTCCTAGTTGCCAGGGAGCTTGCAGCCTAGTAGGAGAGAGAGATATTAAACAAATACTTACATCAAATTGTTAAAGACATAAAAATCATAGTAAGTGCCTTGATGGAGAACACACCACTGGACGGTAAAGAAAGAGTAGGGGGCTCAACTGTGGCCTCTACTTGTCCTTGTGCAGACTGTGCCCTGCACAAGAAAGCTCCTGGAGAGCATGGTTGGGGCTAGGTCTTCAGGGAAGGTGGAGGGTCTTTTTTTCTAATTCTTACTAAGAATTAAACTTGGGTGCAACTTGGGCTAGCAAGGGCCTGAGAGCTAACCTAGCCTGGGGACAGTTTCACATCTGCTATCTCTCATATCCAGTCTTATAATGTCTCGAGCCCAATTTCAGAGTCAGCCCCACTGTCACACACACAGCATTGTACAATATTCTATCATACACTGCACAATCACTCACACATATTCAATGTCCCTCCCAGGCTCACTTAGGCTCATCAGACCTTATTGCAAGCATGACTTCCATCCACACTTACAGTGTCTTCACAATCACACTACAGCTTCACGTGGGCACACCCAGCCTCAGTACTGTCACGTAGTCATTCATACCTATCACACACTTGGATCTTCGCACACGATGTCACCCCCCCAAAAAAACACACAACACTGTTTCACTACAGTCACACACTCTCTCACACACACACATACACAGTTTCTTGCACACACAGGCGGCCACGCTCCTGTTAGGCTTCTGGAGACAGGCGTGTGCAGCCCCTGATCACAGCTAAATGTCAGCGAGTCCCTCTCCTCCCAGTTAGAGATGAATTGTTGCTTGGGAGATATTTCATCCTTAATGCCTCCTGCTTGAACTGGAGCATGCGTCTCGGGGAGGTTACGTTTCTCCCAATCTGTCTACTGCCCCCCGGCTGGCTCAGGGAGCTGCCCTCCTGCCTCTCAGCTTTCATGGTGGGGGAGAGGAAGGCTCCCTCTCCCCTTACAGTCTCTCCCCATCCCTTCTCTCTCCACCAGCTCAGCTCCTGGCAAGAGAACAAAGCCCAGGCAGCCGCGCAGGCCCCCTCCCCAGCTCCCAGCACAAGAGGTGTCCCCAGAGCCCCAAGGGCCACAGCCTGGCCACAGCCCACCCCCACTCCAGCTGCTAGCTGCATTCAGGGCCAACTCTTAGACCCCCTGGCCTAGAGAGGAGTTGAAAGTAGAGAAGGAGGGTCTGGTATTGACAGGCTTGGCGTCAAGAGACAGACCCTCTTAAGGGTCTCACTATACCGCTCCCCCCTTCTGCACCATAAACTAAAAAAAAGCCTGAGTGATGCTGAATGAGGGTAAATCGGTACAACCATTTAGGAAGGCAGCTGGGTAAGATGTACCCAGCCACAGTCTTTATAGGGTGTTTGCTTTTGCCCCAACAGTGCTATGTTCAGGGGTTTATTTATCATAAGGAAATAACCAGGGATAATCCAGGCAATTTCACTTCAAGGGGCTCACCCCAGCCTCGTTTATAATAGTGACAAATTGGAAGCAACCTAAACATCCCACAGTGGGGACTGGCAATGGTACAATCGCCAGCAGAATACCATGCAGCCACTAAAGCGACGGTGTGGGGGGGCACATAGCATCCTCGAAAGGTTTTCACAACATAATGTGGAGTAACAAAAGCAGGTTGTGAAACAGTATGCATACTAAATGCAATGTGGTATCCTGGATTGGATCCTGGAATAGGAAAAAGGACATTAGTGGGAAAACTAGTAAAATCTGGGGGCGGGGAGGAGTCTGGAGTTTAGTTTATAATAATGTGGTAATGCTGGTTTCTTAGTTCTGGCAACTGTATTATGGTAAAGTAAGATGCTAATATTAGGGGAAAACAGGTAGAGGATATAGGGTAACTCTCTGTACTACTTTTGCAACTTTTCTGTAAATCTAAAAGTTTATTTAAAACACCATTATGCATATGTAATGCGATCCCTCATCTTAGTTTTTAAAAAAGTATGTGAATGTAATTGTGAATGTAATTATTGCCACTGAATTTTACACTTAAAAATGGTTTAAAAAGCAAAACAGAAAAAAAAATATATATATATATATACATCAGGATCAGAGAGAGTATTTACCAATGTGTTATCACTGGTAATTTCTGAAAGGTGAGATTATGGCCAATTTTCATTTTATTTTATTTTGATCATCTGAATAATTTTATTAAAAAAAAATAAGAACATGCACCACTTGAAAAATAATTCATACCTGACTGCTACTGGGGACGCTGAGAACAGTTCGATTCCCAGCCACCCGACTCTGCCTCCTCTGTCCCCCACATGGGTTTGCAAGGACCCGAAGGCTGTAAGCCCAGCCATCCTAAAAGGATATCTTTCACTTCTCTCCAGGCACTAATTGGCATGACTGCCCCTCACTCCTGGAAACTCCAGAACTCTGTACCTGAAATTCTTTCCTTTGACTCCAGTTTCGATCCTGTCATCTTGCTCATTCCATCATTCCTACTGACTTGTTCTCTAGTCCCTTAACCCTCCACCCTTCTCCCAGTGGAGAAGAGCCCATCACCCCTATTCTGCCTTCACATCCTCCCTTCTACCCTGGCCCCATACCAGCTACTTCCGCAATGTGCCTCCTGCCATCCTGTCTTGCCAATCTCTACATCCATTTTCCTGGCTTCCACTTCTGGGCACAGTAGAACAGGTGAAAAAAACTGGCCCATTCATACTACCTCAACTCACACCTCAATGGTGTATGGGGAAAAAAATCCTTCATCTATTATTGAGTCTCCATTACAATGTCCACTACTGGTGGAAACTCCTTTGGCAAGACTTCAATTCCTAGCTCTCTCCTCTTAGAGGACCACCCTCTAGCTTAATCAAGCATATGGAACCCTTTCCTCAAATAATTTTCCTGTCTACATGTTCCCAAATCCACCAGCCCATCTCAGAATTTCTCTGGAACATCACCCTCACTCTTTCTCTACTCCCATCTCTGAGGAAGCAGCATTCCTTCTCACCAAGGACTCAACCTCTCCTGCATCTTCCCAGAACTTTCTCCATAGAGTATCTTCTCTTACATCTCGTCCATCTCGGCTTTCAACTCTCTCTGAGGTTCTAGCTTTTGTCTCTTTATCCCGGACAAACTTTTCGAAGAAGTTACCTCCCTAACCTCCTCTAGTCCTTTGCCATTCACTCTTCGCTCAATACCTCCACTGCTCTCTAGGCTCTGACAGTCACCTGTGACCTCCGAATAGCCAATCCCCCTGGCTGTTTACTCTAATGGCATGGTAGGATCTGACACCAATTCCGTCCCTTAGAAAACCTCCATGGTCTCCAGAGCACTCCCTCCTCTTGTTTTCCTCCCAACTTTCAACTAGTCCTTTTTTTTTTTTTT
>PVIY010039739.1:0-22860 GCA_004026745.1 Myrmecophaga tridactyla
TCACTGTAATATCTTTGTCCAAGCTTCCAGGATACAACCCAAAAGTAGCAGAAAAACAGCAAAACAAAAAAATGGAACCCATATTCAATTTTAAAATGGCAATAAATGATATCAATCTTAAAATGACTTGTGTTGTAATTAGCAGACAAGGATTTTAGAGCTATGCTCAAGAAGTGAAAGAAAATATATTTGTCTTGAATTAACAAAGGAAATTTCAGCAGAGAAATAGAATCTGCAAAAGAAAAATCAAATGGAGTTACTAGAATTGAAAATTACAATTTCTAAAATGTAAATTAACTATCAGGCTTCGCAATAGACAAAAATAAGAGTCATATACATTCTGACAATAGTGCATGAGAAATGATCCAATCTATAGAACAGGAAGAACAATATTAGAAAACAATTAACAAGTTCTTAGGAATTTGTGAATTATATCAAAAGGTCTACTGTAGATATAACTGGAGTCACTGAAGAAGAGAAGAAGGAGTATAAAGCAGAAAAAAATATTAGAAGAAAAGGTGGCCAAAGTATTCCCAAATCTGTTTTACAAAATGTACTAATTAAAGAAGTTTAGCAAATCAAAGCATGATATTTATATAAAAAAACTATTCTGATGCACATAGAAAACTGCTATAAATCAAGGATAAAAGGATTTTCATAAAATCAGTTAGAGAAAAATGAGGCATTACATGAAGTGGAACAATTAGATGTATGTTTGCTGATTTCTCATCAAAATGATGAAAACTCTTAAGACATGAAAACATCTGAGAGGAAAATCTTCCAAATAATGAGGACAAAACCAAAACAATTCAAAATCAAGAATTCTATACCTAGCAAAAACATCATTCAAGAATAAAAATGAGTGCTTGCTTCGGTGGCACATATACTAAAATTGGAACGATACAGAGAAGATTAGCATGGCCTCTGCGCAAGGATGACACGCAAATTCGTGAAGCGTTCCATATTTAAAAAAAAAAAGAATAAAAATGAATAATTTCAGACAAACAAAAACTAATGAAATTCAGTAATAGCAGATTTACAATACAGATAACACTAAAGTAAGATCCTTAGGATGAAGGAATGCTAACTGGAAACTTCAATATTCAGGAAAAGACTAAGATAACCAGAAATGCCAAATATGTAGGTGAAAAATTTAAAAACATAAAAGAAATACAAAAATTGAATTAATATTTAAGGAATCTGCTGTACGTGGAGAGAGCAGAGTTTTGAGTACTTGAATGGTTTGGGTAGATTTATTCTCTAAATAAATTGATTTCTTTATAAATTCATCAGAATGTAGTTTGTCTTGATGTCTAATATAATACAAGGTTTATATTACCTTGTATTAATCTTCTGTTTTTTGACCCAACATTTTCCCTAATGTTAAAACCCCATTAACCCTTGAAAAAGAATTAAAATTATTAGGAAGCTCACCTATAGAAAAACCTTCAAGTCATGTCAGAAAATATTCAGGAGGTTGCATTATTATTGAGCCCATATAAAACCCCTTGCTTGAATTTATGTTTAGCCAGGTAGCAAAAGGAAAAACATTCATTTAACTAAAATTTATTTTGCGATAGAGCTATATTTTCTTTTATTCTTAATTAAAAGGGCTATCACTGCCATGATTCTGCAAAGCAAACCAAAAATCCTAGTAAAATTTTCAAATCTCTTAAGTTTTCCCCCTATTGTTTGGTTTAAATGTATTTGTATTTCTTGTTCTCATTGTTTTTGAAAGGAAATAAATTTGCATCTTCAGGTTGAGAAATATGAATTCAATTTTATAATGATATTAATGGTATAGATCAGCAGAAACATAAGAGAAAGAAAAGAATGGTTAATAAAACAGTACTCTTCAACAACTCAGAAAAATCTTTTTTCTCAACTGACTTTTGATTACTTGGAAAAGCCTCACAAACTTTTTTTTCACTTTTTTCAATTTTATTGAGATATTTCCACATACAATACAATACATCCAAAATACATATCAATATGTATTATCACATAGTATTATCACATAGTTATATAATTCATCACCACAATCAACTTTAAAACATTTCCATTTCTCAAAAAAAAAAAAAAATCCCATACCCTTCATCCCCCATTTCAGTTTGCTAAAAGCTGCCAAAATGCAATATACCAGAAATGGATTGGCTTTTAGGAAGGGGATTTAAGTTGTGAGTTATGATTCTAAGGCTGTGAAAATGTCCAAATTAAGACATCAACAAATGATAACTTCTCAGAGGAAAGGCAGCATCCAGGTTCCTCTGTCACATGGTGACATCTGCTGGTTTTTTTCTCCTGGGTTTCATTGCTTTCAGCTCCTGGTTCCATGGGCCAACTCTCTGAGCTTCTGTTTCCAAGATCTCCAACATCTGTGTCCAGACATCTGCTCTGTCCATCAGCATTTTTAAGACTCCAGTAAATGAATTAAGACCCACCTTGAATGAGCAGGGTCCCATTTCCACCTAATCAAAAGATGCCACCCATAACTGGGTGGGCTGCATTGCCATGGAAACAACCTAATCAAAAGATCATTTTGATTAGTTTCAAACCAGCATATTCTACTCTCAGGTCCCCCGAAAGACATATTCTTTCCATATACAAAATACATTCATTCCATCACAATATTTCAAAAGTCTCAAATCATTTCTGTAATAGCATAAATTCAACAAAGTAAAAAATAGTACAAAAATCTCATCAAAATCATTTGAACCGTATGGTCTGTTCTAAGGCAAAAGTTCTCCTCTGGCTTTGGACCTGTAAAATTCAGAACGAATTATCTGCTTCCAAACAATCCAGGCCTTTCCTATTCATCTTCTCACAATTCTTCCAGAATCTTCCCCTTATCCGTGTAAAAAGCCATTCCAAGATGTTTGGTATTTGCAAATCACAGCACCCCACTTCTCTGGTACCAAAATCTGTTTCAGTTTGCTAATGCTGCAAGAATACTATATACCAGAAATGGATCAGGCTTTTACAAAGAGGACTTATTAGGTTACAAATATACAAAGAAGGGCAGTCATAGGATACATTTTCTCATTTATGTAGGGTGACACTGGAAGTAAAACAGGGGTCAAAGGTCCCAAATGGTTCCTAAAACCTGCAGGGCAAACTCCATTAGATTCCAAGTCTGAGAGTCATTTATCTTTGGGACTTGAAAGAGTGGCAGTCCCGTCCTTTCCAAGGGCTTGTGCAGCAGCCCTGTTCTCTCCAAACACTGGGATGAGGGATGCAACATTAGAGACCAGTGGGGAGACCAGCTTTTTCTTGGCTCCTCCCTCTCCAAGCACTGGGGCAGCATCCAGATTCTCTGCCATGTATGGAGCATGCAGTCAAACCCTTAGAACAATGGGACAGTTGCCAGGCTCCCCCCAGTCCCCAGGAAATGTACTTCATGCTCTCTGAGGCCTGAGGCCTGAGGCAGCAAAATTCCTCCTGAGCAATAAATCAGAAGGTCCAACCCTCTGCTTCTGAGGCCAACTCCCTTCTTCACATCCAAGGATGTGTCTGCTGTCATGGCTTCAACTCTCCTGGCTCCAGACTTTAGCTTCCATCGTTCTGCCTTTGAGGTCATTTTTCCTTCAATGTATCCCTTTTCTGCCCCTTTTATCCAGACTGACAGTGGTTCTGTTTATACAGATATTGAAAAAAAAAATTGTAGCATGTAGGACACAGGGATCAAAGCCATCAGATAGTAGGACTTTCCACAAATCCTTTCTGGATAACTCCATGTCCAATCCTGGCTTTTTCTGAAATGGCTGACTGGTTCCATGTTTGGTTAAATCCTCATATGGGGCATTATTCTCTGGGGGTCTCACATCCAAAAGCTCAAAGTTTTCCAAACCTCAGTTTCTGGTTTGTTTGTACCCAAGAGTTCAGTTCTCAGCTTTTGCCTTTGCTGTCACATTTTACTTTAAGCTGCAAGAAGAAACCAGGCTGCAATTGCCACATTTAGTTTGGAAATTTCCTCAGCTAGATATCCAAGCTTGTTACCTTCCAATTTTACTTTCCATCTAACACCAGGACTCAATTTTGCCAAGTGCTCTGCCACTTAAAAACAAGGATCACCTTCCTTCCAGTTTGCAATGACACATTCATCATTTCTGCCTAAGGCCTTAATGGAAGAACTTTTAGAGTCCATATGTCTATGGATCAGTCTCTTCAAAGCAATCCAAGCCTTTCCTATTCTTCTTCTCAGAATTCTTCCAGAATTTTCCTCTTACCCATGTGAAAAGCCTTTTCAACATGTTTGGTATGTATAAACCACAGCACTCCACTTGTCTGGCACCAAAATATGTTTCAGTTTGCTAATGCTGCCAGAATACAATATACCAGAAATGGATTGGCATTTATGAAGTGGATTTATTAGGTTACAAATTTACAGTTCTAAGGCCATGAAAATGACCGAATTAAGGCATCAGCAAGACTAGATGTTCACTCTAGAAAGGCTGATCACTTCTAGGGTTCTTTGTCATATAGGACATGGTGACGTCTGTTGTCCCTTTGCTCTCAAGATTCATTGCTTTAAGCTCCTGGTTCCAATGGCCTTCTCTCTGAGTTTCTTTGGGCCCTCACTTGAGCTATTCCAGGGCAAACTCTGGATTTCAGCTTGGAGCTTAGCGTCTCCAAGCTTCTGAGTCTTAGCTTCATTTCTCTGCTCTCCATGTTGTTTCTTCAAGCATCTTCAAAACCCTGTATCTGAGCTTTCTCCAAAAGGTTCCCCTTAAAGGACCTCAGTAAGCTAATTAAGAACCCCCTTGAATTGGTGGCTCATATCTCCATGAAGACTGTCTAATCAGGAGGTCCCACCATGGGTCTGCACCCACAAGATTGGATTAGAATTAAGAGAACATGTCTTTCCTGGGGTACATAACAGTTTAAAACCAGCACACCACCCTATTACTGACCCTTAGCATTGGTGTGATACATTTGTTACTGTTGATGAAAGAATATTAAAATATCACTGTTAACTATAGTTTGCAATAGGTACATTCTCCCATGTTGTATTCTAATATTCACTCCTTGTAAGAGTGACATACTTGTTTTAGTTTGTGAAATAACATTTTTATACTTGTACTGTTAATCACAATCATCATATGCTTACATACAATACTGACTATATGTATTGTAAAACATACAAGCCCATGTTTTAACATCTAGCTTTCCTTCTAGTGACATATGCCCCTTTCAACCACAATCACACATAATTCAATACTGTTAATTACACTCACCATAATATGCTACCATCACCGCTATCATCTCCAAACATTTAAATTCAAACTAGTTAAAGATTCTGCACATATTAAGTATCTGCTCCCAATTCCCTAGCCTCATTCTATCTCCTGGTAAATTATCTAGATTTTATCTTTATGAGTTCATATATTATATGTAGTTCATATTAGTGAGATCATACAATATCTGTCCTTTTGTGTTTGACTTATTTCACTCTACATAATGTCCTCAAGGTTCATCCATGTGGTCAGGTTCTTCAGAATGTCATTCCTTCTTTTTTTTTTTTTTTTTTAGCTGATTACCTTCAGTTTATTGTTGGCTTTTTGACTACAGTAGTACATTAGGATTTTTGCAACTTTATTTATTGAGATATGTTCACATATCATACAATCATCCAAGTATATAATCAATGACTCACAGTACTATCATATAGTTGTGCATTCATCACCAGTTTTAGATCATTTTCATTACTTCGAAGAAAAAAAGTAAAAAATAAATCCCCAAATATCCTACACTCCTTAACCTCCCATAATTTATTTCATTTTTTGTCTTTATTTTCTTACTCATCTGCCCATACACTGGATAAAGGGAATGTCAGTCACACGGTTTTCACAATCACATGGTCACACCTTAAAAGCTATATAGATATACAATCATCTTTAAGAATCAAGGCTACTGGCTTAGAGTTCAACAGTTTCAGGTATTTCCTTCCAACTATTCTAATACATTAGAAACTAAAATAGGAATATATATGTAATGCATAAGAATAACCTCCAGAATGACCTCTCAACTCATTCAAAATCTCTCATTCACTGAAATTTTATTTTGTTTCATTTCTTTTCCCACTTTTGGTCAAGAAAGCTTTCTCAATCCCACAATGTCAGGGCCAGGATAAACTTCAAGTCATGTACCACATTGACAGGGAGATTTATACTCCTGGGAAACATGTCCCATGCAGTGGGGAGGTAGTGAGTTTAGTCGCAGAGCTGGCTTTGAGAAATAGGCCACATCTGAGCAACAAAACAGGTTCTCTGGGCTGACTCTGGCACAATTGTAAGTAGGTTTAGCTTCTCCTTTGCAGGAATAAATTTATAATCAAGGGCTTGGCTTATTAAATTGGGAGTTCATAATGCTTGTAAGAATATCAAGAATTCCCCAGGTGGAGAAGTTTAATATTTACATGTTTTTCTTCGGTCCTTCAAGGGGACATCACAAATAGTTTTATTTTCTGCCCATATTACTCTGCCCAAATTACTCAGGGTATTACATTAACCTGTACAAAGTAACAAGATCTCATTCCCTATTCAAGGTTTCATGTAATTATGTCATTTGAATAAAGTTACCATAAAGGCTAAATTAGAGAGTGCCACAGAAAATATAAATTTTGTACCAATTAACATCCCTTCCTTTGGTCTTCAGTACAGAAGTTGAAGTTTTAAAATATAGTCAATATTGGCAGAGTAGATGGGGTCCCCTATAAAGCTAAATATAGCCTAGGGATTGCCTAGGCCCATGCAGCCCTGAGGATGGGATGCAGGTCCATGCCTGGCTGTAAGCTCAGCCACTTAACAATTACAAAACCTTGGGCATGCATCTTAACCTGTTTAAGTTCTCCATTTTCTGAACTGAAAGAAAATGATGCTAGTAATTCCTGTCTTACCTCCTTAATGGGTTACCCTGGAGCTCAAATGAGGGAATGAATATGAAAGCTCTTTGAATTATAAATTTAAGGAAGTAGAATCCCCTGCCTCAGGAACAGGACAACCTCTAAAGCAAACGTTTGACTATATTTAAGAAAAGGAAAAAACAAAGCAAAACTGGGAAACTTTCAAGGGGATGAGGGAAGAGCTAGTTGATTATTTCCATTTTGCTTGGATTTTATGTTCTTGACCTACAACTAGTCTTTCCCTTGTGTATTATGAAGCTTTTCAGAGTCCATCTAAAGCTTTCAGGAACATCAAATCAGAAGAAATATTGAAGATGATTGAAGAGAACAGCCACTGCTCCATTTTCATAGCATTAAAGTCTTTGCTATCAAATAAGGAAAACCAAGATTGCCAGGCCCAATGTACATGGTTTCTGGACACACTCATCAAATTTTGAGCTCAGAAAGCTATTAAGCAGAAAAATGCTAAATAAATACCAGACTCCTAAAGCATTTTACCTGCTTGACTTACAACAATGGCAGTATACAAAACTTAATTTCAGAATCAATGAAGGCAAAGGTCACTGTCCATGTAATCACACAGGCCTTGCACATAAACGACTTCCAGATTGAACTGACAGTAGGAAATCTTCAAAATGGACTTGAAGCTCAGTGAGAAAAGAATAACCAAGATAGCAAAAGCATTGAGGCTGAAAATAACTAAAAGAAGGGTGGCACTGGTACCTGGCAGGGAAGAGGATCACAGACTGGGCTCCCTAACTATCCCACTGCTTCCAGCTCAGACCACAGACTGTCAGTCAAAGCAGAGGAAAATTACCTAGATATGTGCTCTCCACAGAGAGCATTTTGGCCATGTGGTAGCCCACTGCTTCTCTTCATTTCTATTTCTACTTTTAAAAAGAAAGGAAAAATGATGTTTTGCTTTGGTGTGCCTATGAAGCCATCAGCCAGCATCTCAGCTGTGCTTGTCTTAAACAGAAATATAAAGTGTTGGCCAGATCAGGGAAAAAAAATGCAGTCAATGTCATCCTTTACCCTGTATACCGATTTATCTTAGTCCTAACCAATTAGCTTCATATCTCTAATTGAAGTCTGATCTCTTTTTCACCTTAATAGTTGCTGTGTGAGTAATGTTGACTTTCAGAGCAGCAGAACTCTGAATCTCAGGTGTCATACAGACACCCAAAGTTCCAGAGAATGATGAGGTTATACACAAAGAGCTCAGCATCTCAGAATTTAGAAATAAGTTACAACTCAGGAATAGGTATGACTGCTGTAACAGCTTACAATCTAGGAACCTTTGCAATAAGCCTCACTGAACGTTCTATACTCCTTAATTGTCATTTACCAAATCTCTGCTCACGTTCTCTCCCCTGATTACCTATGCTCTTGAATTCAATTCTAAGAGTTTGCACTTTATACTTAGTCGATATTAATGAGGCCTTACAATATTTGTCTTTCCAATTCTGGCTTATTTCACTCAACATAATGTCCTCAAGTTTCATTCACCTAGTTGCACATCTCAAAACTTCATCCCTTCTTGCAGCCATTCAATCTTCCCTTATACACCGCAGTTCACCAGTCTGTTCATCAGATGATGTACCCTTAGGCAACCTGATCTATTGTAAATCATGAATAGTGGCACTATCAACACCAATGTGCAAATGTTCATTCATGTTCCTGTTTTCAGTTCTTCCAAGTATATACCAAATAATGGGGTTGCAGGAGCATATGACAACGCTATACTTAGCTTCCTGTGCAATCATCACACTTCCCTCCAGTGGGACCACACCATTCTACTTCCTATAAACAGTGAATATGTACATATCTCTCTCCACATTTTCTCCAGCACTTATATCCTTCTGTTTGTCTCTTAAACAGTTTTATTCACATACTATATAATCCATCCTAAATAAACAATCAGTAACTCCTCGTATAATCACATAGCTATGTATTCACCAACACAATCTATATGAGAACATTTCCATTTCTTCCACAAAGAAAGAAGGAGAAAAATGAAAAATAACAAATGATCAATAAAAGGGAGAAACAATACCATGAATCTCATACCCTTCCCTTATTAGCTTTAGTATATTGCCTTTGTTCCAATTAATGGAAGCATATTATTTGCATTGGTTATTTTTTTTCCATATACTATCCTGTTTTCAACACCTTGCAATGTTGACATCCATTTGTTCTCCCTCAAGTTAGAACTTTCCTATATTTGTACATTTAACCTCCATCACTGTCCACTTCAGCTGTATAACTTAGTGAAACCTAAAGTTTTTATCCTCTATCTTTTCTAGTGTCCCTAGCCTTCCTCTTTCACTTTCAATCTATTTTGTCCTTGAGTCTAAAATGAGTCTTTTGAAGTCTGCATATAGATGGGCCCTGTTTTTAACCCATTCTGCCAGTCTCTTTTTTTTTTTTTTTTTTTTTAACATGGGCAGGCACTGGGAATCGAACCCCAGTCTCTGGCATAGTCTATATCTGTAAAGACAGTACTTCTACCATTTTGTCTTTTGGATTTTATATGTCATATCTTAATTTTTTTCTTTTTTGCCCTAATAATCTTCATTTTTACATTCTTCTTCAAACCTTTCTCTCTTGTCTTTTTATCATCTGCCTATAGTGCTCCCTTTAGTATTTCTTATAGAGTAGGTCTCCTGTTCACAAACTCTCTGTTTATCTGAAAAAATTTAAAGTCTCCCTTATTTTTGAAAGACAGTTTTGCCAGATATAAAATTCTTGGTTGGCAGTTTTCTTCTTTTGGTATTTTAAATATATCATGTCATTGCATTCTCACTATCATGGTTTCTGATGAGAAATCTGTACATAGTCTTATCAAGCTTCCCTTGTATGTGATAGATAGCATTTCTCTTGCTGCTTTCAGAATTCTCTCTTTGTCTTTGATATTTGACAATCTGATGTGTAAGTTTCTTGGAGTAGGTCTATACAGATCTAATCTGCTTGGGGTATGTTGTACTTCTTGGATCTGTAATTTTACATCTTTCATAAGACATAGGAGATTTTCAGTGATTCTTTCATCTGTTATTCTTTCTGCCCCCCTTCCCTTCTCTTCTCCTTGGGACACACAATACCTACATTCATGTGTTTCATGTTGCCATTCAATTCCCTGAGACCATACTCATTTTCCCAGTCTTTTCCATATCTGTTCTTTTGTGTGTAGGAATTCAGATGTCCTGTCCTCTAGTTCACTAATCTTTCTCCTGCCTCTTCATATCTGCTGTTGTATGTCTCCATTGTTTTCTTTATCTCTTCTATTGTTACTTTCATTCCCATAAGTTCTACCATTTGTTTATTCAGGCTTTCAAGTTCTTTCATGTGGTCACCCAGCTTCTTCTTTATATCCGTCACCTTTTTTTTTGCCATATTTTCCTTCACATCATTGACTTGGTTTTTTATTTGATTTAGAAGATTTGTTTGAAGATCTTTAATTAGTAGTTTCAACTCCTGCTCCTCATTTGAAGTGTTAGTTTGCTTCCTTTGACTGGACCATATTTTCATTCTTTCTAGGATGACTCGTGACTTTTTGCTGGTGTCTAGGCACCTGATTTCCTTGATCAGTTAATTCTGGAGGTCTTTTTCTGCCTTTTACCTAGTTAGCTTTGTTCACTGTTTGTTCTTTGACATTCAGATCAGCTTATTCTAGAGCTTTAATGTAGCTTCTGTTTTAACGTAGCTTCTGTTTAACTTATAAGACTTTTTTAGTTCTTGTTTTTCTAGGTTTTGCCCTACCAGATAGGATCAACCCCAATCAGACTTGCCTAGAGAAAGCAGGCCCAGGACCCAGAGGTGGGTGTAATCAGGATCAAGTTTCCCTAAGTATGAGACCCAGTAGATTCCCAGGTTTTCTGGTGAACTCTCTTAATTCTGTGCCTTTTCTGTCCTGCCCAACAGGAACCACATTCTTCCTGTAGCTTCCCATTGGCTTAAAGTGGTATAGTGCCTTTAATTCTCAGCAGACCCTTCCCCTGCCATGGGCATAGTTGAGACAGAGGCTGAGGTAGAAAACAGGCTTAAGCTGTTTCTGTTTTCCAGTCCCTGGGGTCTAAATTTTCTGAATGAGAGATGCCACTTGTATTGGGCCTTGCTCCCCAACTTTTCTTGGGGAAGATACACCCTTTAGGAATTATAACTTTCACTTCACTAATTAGTCTCTCTGACATACCTTAACTCTGCCCTTATCTGAAACACTACTAACAAGTAAAAATGCCTGAGATTTTGTTTAATGTGCTGCTAAAAAAGTTTTTTAAAAAATTCTTTTCAGAGCCAGTCCCCTGCCCCCTGAATTCACCAATCAAGAGCTGAGTTGGTACCTAGATCTTTGTGCCCCTTTTATAGGGGAGCAGCCCTTTTCCAATATTCTGAACTCAATTGACAGCAAACTCTGTTGTTTTTGCTTTTGTTTTTCCTATCAGCCCCATCTCTTCTCTGCTGTGAGAGACCTTAGGGTTCATTTCATGCTTGCTCTAGATTTATCTGTGCTCAAAAGCTTTTCTTTAGCAGCCCAAATTTATTATTTAAGTCAACAATTGGAACTTGCTTGATCTCTCCTTGCCTTTCTCCTAGTAGAGACTCCTTTTCCCACAGGGAAGTGTGTCCAAAACAGCCTACCATGACAGTGGGGGAGGGGTGCCAGCCTCCACAGTTCAGAAGACTTTACTTACAATTTTGCACTGTGATCTTGGCCCTTCCACCCCTTCTGTACTGATGTATGATGTGTGTCCACTCATAGAAGTCCCCCAAACAGTTGTTCCAGACAGTTCTTAGCAATGTACTAGCTTCTCTCAAAGACTGATAAAATTCTGTATCTCCCTATACTGCTATCTTGCCCTGTCTCTCCCTCACAAACTTTTAAACAACAGATTTTCTTATTCAAAAGATAGGCATAATGATATTTGTACCCTCTACTTCACATGACCTTTCTGAATAGCAGATGGGTTAATACCTAACTGCATATAAAAAATTATAGAACAAAACTGATGATACTTCTACAAATATTTCTGTATTATCAGTTTTGTGCATATGGATATACATTTTATATAAATGCGTATTTGCTTAATGAAAATTTTCATTAAATTTTAAATGGCATTTATGCAGTATGGGTTCAGATATATTTAGTTAATACTTCTGTGGCCTGCTCTTTCTTTATGAAATAGAATCTTAATGGGTAAATGCAAAAATTTCCAAATATTTATCCTAGTATCTGAAGTGGCAGAGCAGATAGTCAAAACTTTTTGCAATAGAGATTTTAAAGGTCCAGAGACAGCTAAAGGGGTCCATGGATTCTTTGACATTATACACAGAAATGTTTATCTCTGCCCTGCGTTCATTTTTCTGCATCCTATATAAAAATAACACCATTCTCAATTGGGTTTTAAACACAATTTGTTTAATATCCTAAGAGAATGGATTTTTCAATTTGCAAATGCTAGGAGTTACTAAAGTACCTTGAAAACTGTACAATACTACACATCAAAAAATATCAGTGACATAGTATCTTCCTTATCTTACATACACAGATAGTTGCATGTGTGTGAGGTGAGTTAATCTTATTCAAGAAGCAAGCATGACCACTTAAATACTTTCTCCATGATCTATAATAACTTAGCATGAATAGAGCTTCAGGTTATACTGTAAAGTCAGTTTTGACCCATATATTTCAACTTGTCTTTTTATACATAGTTATGTTTCTATTGACTAAGTTTGAATTTTATGAAATTTTTATTTCACATTCTAATAGCATAGTCATTTTGTCTATTGCATAAAGTACTAGAAATGTATAAATGAGTGCTGTATTTGCTTACCATAATCCAGCAGAAGCTACAGTCAAAACTCTAAGCTCGCAACTACAACTTTATTTCTGTAAATATGCAATAGAATACATTTATGAAAAAGCTAGGTAAACGATAAACTTGTATTCTGTTATCCCTTTCAGAATGGAACATAGCATGTAATTTGATGAACAAGAGAGGAGAGTTGGCTCTTCCTTCCATCCACTTTTACCTATAATTCTTTCTCTTGGGTTCCATTCATTTATTTGATTTTAGGTAGAATATTCCACTTATCTTACTTCCTCAACTCAGGTATTCCAACTCCCCAGTTTAAGTGGGGCAAGAATCAAAAATGGGGATTACAAGCCCCTGAACATTCTTCTCTATTCTTTCACCTTTAATATTCTATCCTCTATGCCAGTCTGCACAATGAAATCAAGATCCACTTCTAGTCCCATCTTATTCCCTGACCCAACTCATGCTTTTCCTTCTGGCCAGGTCTAACTTTCTCCTCACCCTTCTTATTTCTTATGCCCAACCCAGACACTCTGGTTGATACCAGTGAAAACTGGTATCAGGAAACATGAAAAGGAACACCCAGGAGTTTTGGTTAAAAATTACACTGTGTTCACAAAAATGGTATACTCTGTGGTTATTAAAATTAAATGGTAGATTATGGAAAGATGCTTTAAATAAATAAATCCAGAGAGCAATTTAAATATGATTTAATTTTTGTAAAAATAAAATCATACAAATGAAATCTTAGAAGATTAAACACACAGATATTTTCAGTTAACTATTTCTAAGTGGTAGGATTATGGGCTTTTCCTTTTAAAATATTATTTGCAACAAGCAAATCACTATTTAGTGATTTTTTTTTTTTTTTTTTTTTTTTTTTTTTTTTTTTTTTTACATCGGCAGGCACTGGGAATTGAACCTGGGTCTCCTGCCTGGCAAGGGAGAATTCTGCCACTGAGCCACCATCACACCTCCCTGAATATTTTTATTAATGTATTTATTTATTTTTCAGAAGAAGAAATGAGAAAATCATTGTCCTTAATCCTATTTTTTTAAAAAATATGTCCATGGACCCAGAGGTAAATCTGAGAAATAATTTCAGGCTAAATTTGGAAAGCAACTCCTAAAACATCCTACTTCAAACAATTAATATCCAGTCAACCATGGCTGGAGTTAAAATTTCATTTCTAATAATTAATTTTAATTCAACCCAGGCTTTGGATGATCAGTTTTAAGGCATATATAATTGGAAATTTTTTATATATGATATATAATATTTCCATGTAATGTAATGGAAGATATTGTATATTATACACAATTTGTAATCTATTATATATTTTCATATATATGTGTGTGTGCAAATATATGCATACATCTGTATGTAAACCAAAATTTTCAACAAATAATAGAAATAAGCTTATAATGAAAAGAAACAGAAAATAAATTTGATTATTTCCTTATTTATAATATCAAGTATTCCTGCCAGTCCGGTATAGCATTAAGTAGTATTCTTCTTAGATCATTGATTTCCCTCAACTGAAACAAATATTATTATCGCATGGCTGAGAGGAGCAAGGTAACTCATGGAAAAATTTTATGTAATCAGGTAGTAAATAGCACTTATTCTGAATTAGATCCAAGGGAAGTAGTGGTCAATCAAGTAAGTTTTACTACACTCAAATCACTGGGATTGATTGGTTCTAACCCAGCACACTAGGTACACATTAGCACACCTCCAAATACAGATGCCCACAGCTGACGGTCATATATTTGGTATTATGCAGAATCATAGCCAACCCTCAGCAACAACCCAGAAATAACCTTTCAAGAAACAGCCTCTAATAAGCTTCCCACACTGTCTGGAAGATAGACTTGAGAGCTAAGATAACTGCTTAATGTCATTTCTGGATTTAGCCAAAAAGTAAGTGAACAAAAGCAACACAAACAGGATAAGAAAGGAATATTTTTTCCCCATTAGTATTGTTGATATATAGTCATGAACAGAACATTGATAGAAATACGAATGTTAAAGCATCTTCTGGTAAGATCTCAGAAGGAAATAATGAACATGCTATTGGAAATGGGAGAAAAACGATCTGTATAATATAGTGGCAGAAAATTTGGCTGTCTTGCATCCTACAGTTGTATAGAAAACAGAAATTGTAAGTGATGAGCATGACGATTTAGCTGAGGATATTTCCCAGTAAGTGTTGAAGGAATCATCTGGTTTTCTTCCCCCACCCCACCCCCTTACTTTCTTTCTGCATAAACTGTGAATAAAAGACATAATTTGAGGAAATGACTGTCAAACAAAAATAAACCAGAATTTGGTAATTTTGGAAATTTTCAGCGTATCCAGACTGAAAAGGAAGCTAAAATTAGATTTACAGTTTGGAAAACATTCTTTGGAGAGAAGGCTAAGCATGTAGCTGGGCACTCTTTTGCTGAAGAGATTAACATGTGACTCAATAATCCAGTCATTTATCCCACTAAAGTCCAGGAGCAGAGATTAGATTTTCTGGGAAAGATATGTGTGGGATTCTTTTATCTAATTGTGTGAATCCCCATGAGATACACTGGAGACTCACAAGATTTTTGAGAATGTTGTACAAACAGAAACACCACCAGATTGGATTGAAATAGGATGAAGCAAGAGATTGTTGTTGGGCTTCCAAGTTCTAAAGGACAGAAATGAGTTGGCAGAGTTACTTGGCTGCACATGTGCTATTGGAATGTCTGTGACTATTATCCCATCCCACCATTGTATCTTGTTAGCAAAGAGCTTGTTTTCTAGTTTCACAAATCCACATATGGAGACGAATTTTGTCCACAGAATGGATCATACCCAGTGTCTCACCAATAACTGATCTAAATGATTCAGATGATGAATTTTGGACTTTTGACCTGATGATATCCAGATGACGTTTAGATTTAGACTTGATGCCATAATGGTTTGAGACATTTGGGGATGTCATGATGGGGTATGGGACAGACATGATTTGCAGTGGATAGAAGGCAGATGGTACTGGGCTGAATGGTGGCCCCCAAAAGACATGTCCATATCCTAATCCTCCAAAGCTGTCAATGTTTCTCCATTTGGAAGAAAGTGCCTTTGAAGATGGAATTAAGTTAAGAGTCTCTCTTTAATGAGGAGATCATCCTGGATTATCTAAGGTGGATCTTAAGTCTAATGACAAGTAGCCTTTAAAAGACACACAGAGGAGAGATGCAGAGAGAGAAAAAAAAAAAAAGGCAATGTAACCACGGAAGCAGAGATTGGAATGATGTGGCAAGTGTCTGAAGCCACCAGAAGCTGTAGGAGACAAGGAATGGATTCAGACCACCAGAATTCTGAGAACAAATTCCTGCCTGTTTTTGAGCCACTGAGATTGTGGTTATTTATTACAGCAGCTATAGAAAACTAATAGAATACTGTAGTCCTTGACTGGAAACTGGGGGAGGAATCCCATTTTCTCGGCCATGTATGCACATGGAAGAATTTCTATCAGGCTAAGTGGGGTGGGAGGGTATGGAATAGAGCTGACTATGGCTCAAGTGTCTCAGATTCTCATTGTTCTTACAAAGATTTAGTACATTTTCTTAAATAAATGTTGTGGGATTTTTGCTGTGTGTTCTTTCGACAATTTCCACATTTTAAATGTTTAAATGGTTATTTTATTCATAATTTTCACCAGTTATGGTTGTTTTGCTGAGGAGCAGTTCCACAGAGCAAATACTGCCATTTCAGAGACAGATCCCCCAAGATTGGCTTTTATCACTACCTAGTTCAGAGTACACCACCACAAGAAAATGCAGTAGGGTTCAGGTAAAATATCAATGAATTTGGCAATATAAGGTATTATTTCCCTACGTGATTTTATAAAATCTAAATGCCATACTAGTCTATTTAGTTGAAAGGATGTAATTCTCCTTTGCAAACTCATTCTGTAGGGACATAGGAATGCAATATACTCAAAATGAAACATTCTTCAGCATCTTTTTATCAAGCATTTTAGAAAGGGTATTTTCAGATAATGGGATCTTCCTGGCCTTACAATTTTCTAAGCAAAGGCCCTCATATTTTTTGAGGATATGCAAAGCTGCTTCTGAAGAAAAATAAAAAACTCTTAGCTCTGCCTTTTTATAGTCTCTATAAGCATACAAGTTGGGTAATGTTCCATCAGGACTAAAATACATCAGGCTCTTAAGTTTTTATAACCTCAACCAAAAAGATAAAAATCTGCATTGCCATCTGCTTGCTTTTTATCTAAATAATGTACATGTCTTTTCAATCAGCCACCCAGGATTCTTGATTTTTAGGTGTTCTTAGAGATGTTAATATTTTATTGTCTTTTCCCAGGTCCTGCTCAGAGCTCCACAGAAATTATTGATATTTCAAAGAACAATGGCAAGACATATGGTAACGATTCATTTCGTTTAGATCCTCAAACTTTACAGCTCTGCTCACAATTCAGTTCAGATCTTCAAAGGTTGCAAGAATGAAATACATACTGTTCAGAAAAAATTCAACCTATGCTTTCAATTTTCACTAATGGGTATGTTAAACAAACCTTATAAATGTCTTTGTTTCTTCAGTAATACATGCATTAGAAAAAATTACATCATTCAATATCTTTTTTCTCACTGCTTATGCAACTTCATTTTCATGTAATAGTAAATTCTGGCAGGTTCTCAGGAACTAAGTGGCTCATGAGCTTTCTTAATTCTACTCTTTAATATTTAATTATATCATAGAGCTGTTAAGATTTATTTATAGTTGAAAATCATTTTGAATGTGAAGAGTGTCACAACAGGATAATCATTATTAATTTATGTGGAGAAATGCTAGACACTATGAAATAATCTTGAACTCTTTCCAAGACCAGGTGCATTTAAACTTTAAAAAAATACCTAAATACTATGATAAAGTCCACATTATTCTAACCCATAAAATTATGTTTCTTAATCCAATAAAATATTTTATTATTTTTTTAAACCTAAATTTTAGTAATTATTTAGATATTTATTTTTCAATACAGGACTCAATGTAGCAAGGTTTGGGCAGACCCATATTCGGGGGGATTACACGAAGGAATATTGTATCTTCCCAAAGCTCTATCACTACTTTACATACCTATTATAAAAGATATGATGATAGATGCAAATGCTTTCTTATTAAATAGCTTGTGTTTTTTAGAAGAAAATCTAAAGCAGTTTAACTCTAAATAATAAAATTAATTTCAAGACAAACCTAGATCTACCATGTTTGGTACGAGTAAGAGATTTCAAGCATCTACTTTAGAAATGGTTGAAATTTCAACTATCTACATTCTGGTATTCTTTGCATTTCTGAGGAACCCATTCATTGATCTCCTAAATAGTTTTCTTAAATTAATGATCTGTGAAATTTTATTGCCAAGTTCTTTGGTTTCTGACATTTATATGTAAAATGCCTTGAGAGGTAGAAAAATGTAAGCTTCATATTTTATTTACAAGTCCCTATGAAATTTATCTGTTGAATAGGGATAATCTGAAGTAGATAGACGTCTGGACCACTTCTGCTTTTAAAGGCTTCCAGTGTGTTAAAAACATGACAACAAAGATGTCACGTTAAATTTATGATATATCTTATTATATATTTTACATGTTTATAAGTAACAAGTTAACCCCTTAGATCCTATACACTCACAAATACAGTGCACTTGGAGACAGAGTTAATAGTCTAAATTTCAGGCCTTTTCTGAAGGTGAGACTGGGAACAAATGGCTTTCCAGGCCCCTGTTAGTGACCCTCTTAGACTGAATAAAGTCAGTGTGGCATTTACAAGATGGAAAAAAAGTGAAAGTCAGGTTTTGGAAAATAAATACTAAACTACTTTACAGATTCAATTACTGTCAAGAGAAGTATTTTATTATTCATCAATGTTTCCTGTTTCTCATTTTCATGAACATAATGTAAAAATGTTTAGCTTTATAAAGGTTTCACCCATATTTGTTCTTATTACATTTTATTCTGTGAAAAGACACTGTTCTAAATTTTAGACATTCTATACAGAGAAGTCATGCAGATTTAAGTGTAAGTAAAGCAAAAAAAAATTTCTTTTTTGGCACAGGCAGGCTCTGGGAAAGTAAACTAATTTTAGTATAATATTATATTTTACTTTATGAATGAAATATTACTGAAAATCAAATTGCTTAAAGATCTAAGAAGGAAAATAAGGACAAAGTACATGTGTGGTATAATCCAATTTGAAATTAATTGCTGACTTCTGTTTTAGGATGTCATACTTTTGAGCCTTCAAGCTGTGGTTTTAAAAGTCTTCTCAATACGGTACATTTTTCTGAGTTCTTAATTGGTAATGATCCATTCATGATTATAAATATATACATAATATATACATATATGCATATAAATATATCAGTTATAGACCTAGAAAATTATTGCAGTCAACTTTAAATATAGTTCATGCTTTCAAATTATGCTAATGTAGTAATTTCATCACAAAGGATTTGTATGGCAATCACATGTACAAATGCAGGCTTAATTCACGAGAATCAAACAACTACTTGATGCCAAGACCAGTTATATATTCAAATACATTTTGCAATTGAATGAAATGATACTTTTAGGCAAAGCTGTCCTTATGCTATATTTGGAAGATCTTCAGAATTAATATTCCCCCTTTGCATAATAACTTCTAACAGTACTCTTTATTGCAAACACAGGAGGAAATATTAAATAAATGACACATTATGCCATGTTATTCATTTGATTTGATTTGGTTTTTGTGTATGTGATTTGACTTTGTTTATCTAAACAAAAACCACAAAATAGCAAAGTAACAAATCCGAAATTTGAGACAAAATTCATTCTTACCTCTTAGAATCCTGTTTTTAAACTAAACCTCAAATGAAGGAGTAAGAGTGCTGAGCTCATGACTAATTGAGTATGTGTTAGAAATGTCAACTTACAAAAAAAAGTCCAAGTGTATCACACATCAATATTATATGTGTTTTCATGCCTGTGTGTGCATATATATATATATTCTTTCTATATTATTAAATAACTAAAGGCAAAGATTACTTTTCCTTTATAATCAAACCTTTTCACACATATGCATTTAAAAATCCAGTATTATAACTGTCCATTGATAGATAAACAAAGTGTCATTGTAGATTACCGAGAACTTGGTCACAACTTGAGCCAGTATTATAATTATAGAAACAAAACAGAGAGTTTCTTTTATGGAAAGAATAAGAAATTACTAGGCATTAATGCCTAACATCAGACGCAAATCATTATAACACACTATTTTACCATATCCCACATTCTCAGAGATTTCATTTTCTTAAGTTCATTTGAGGCTTAGGTATGGTTCATTTCTATGCTATGCCTTTTTAGATAGGTATTGGAATTAGTTCCAGTGTGTAAACTAAGTAATACAAATTAATCTGAAATAATACTTTAATAATTATTAAGAGTTAGTATTATCATTGCCACAGGAATTGAGTAGATGTTAAAATAGAAGCTAATTAGTACAAATTTCCATCTGAGTTCATTACATAAGGAGGGTCTGCTCTAATCAAATGTCTCAAGCATAAAAATTAGTAAGAGATAGAAAAATTATATAATTTAAACAGAAGCATATAACTAGGACTTTTTTTTAAGATGGAAGGGTCATAAGTTATGTTATCTGATCTAAGCACAAACAACAATGAACAAGTTAGATATATTCAGAAGTGAGAGAGTAATTAATTCGATTCGTCTGTCATTCCTGCGTACTTACTACAGGTGCAGCAATAGTGATATAAAATACATGAGATGTGTCTCTGAATCAAAGACCTACACGCTCTCACAGGGATGGAAAATGTTTGGATAACTATGAAAGGTATTACTGACAATTCCTAATCACTCAAAAACCACTGCAATTTACTAAATTTGCAGAGAATGTAGGGATTCATGAAGTTGCCTCACCTCTCCTCTAACTGCAGAACTGAAGAGTTTACAGACTCGACATAAGATTTCCTGTCAAGAATCAAGCTAGAGGGTGGCTGCCGTGGCTCAGCAGGCAGAGCTCCAACCTGCCGTGCTGGAGGTCTGGAGTTCGATCCCTGGTGCCTCCTGCCCATATGCAAATTTAAGAAAAAAAAAAAAGAATTAAGCTAGATTAAGCAAAGAAAAGAGGAGGGGAAAATGGAGATACAATCTATTTCACATTTACCTTTCTCACTCATAATCATTTCTGTGGATCAACAGACTGAAATGTCTGGAACCAACACCTCCATTAGTTATTTACAAGACCCAGTACAGTATTGATCGAGGTCACTACATTTATCTCTACATATACCACCTTCTGATGAATTGTTTTCCTATGATCACACACTAGACCATAAGCTTATAGAAGTTGGAGATGTCTTCAGTACCCCACGGATATGGTAAATTCTCAGTAAATAACCCATTAGAAGAAATATCCGCCGAAAGAAAACATGCTTCACCAATGAAGACTGACAACATTCTTTGACATAGGGTTTAAAAGTGGGGTAGACTTCATAACTATATCTTGCACTACAAAAGAGCCCACTCTAAGAACTGCCAATGACATTAAACAGCTGCACTTGGTGATCAATACCATCTATTCCCTGCAGTGACATTTAAATTTGCTTATTGCTTATAGAGGTAGAAAGAGCAGAGCATTGCACCGTTTTATTAAATAGTATAGCGAAGATATTTTTCGTTTAAATACTATTCAAAAAGATAGAAAATTCATGTCTGATTATTAAATTTGCAATAGTCTGAACTACATTAAAGCTGGAAAACTAAATTTTACTCATTCTTCCTTTTTATTAATATTTAATTATGATTATTTAATAAACAAAGACATATGGCCTTAAAATAGCTTTATATTATTGAAATGAAAATTCTTGTGAGGCTATATCTTGATTAGCTAATTTGAGCATGTATTTTAAAGCTTTCATAAGCAGCAAATGTATATACAATCTTTGAGAAAGTGTATTTCTTTTAAATTAACTACAATTGTGGGTGTTGTAATTTAATTAGGAGTAAAATTCTAAAAATGGAATATGATCCATTGATTGTTATACCCCAAATTTTTAAATTTTTACTGTACTCATATGTCTTTCATACATAATTTTGTGCGCACGATATTTATACACCTTAAAATTTGAGAACTAATGTACTACTAGAATAAAAGGGAGAAAAACAAAATGAAAGTCTCTATGCAGGTATCAAGGCTTTCAAACCTTTTGATAACTATTTAATCCATAGTGGATAATGGAAGGGGGGTATGTATGTTATTATATAGGGTTCCAATAGATTGACTTCACTTTCAACCTCTTTGTAGCATGCAGATGACAGAACTCAATAAATCATCACATTTCTGGAGTAAGTGGGGATGGATAGAGAATTCTAAAGAGTAATGTTTTTCTTAAATGATTTATCCTATTATGTGTTAATGTCATTCTTGTTTCATTTTAGTGAATGTTAATAAAACATTTTGAAGCCACCCACTCGACATTCCTTGAACACACCAGGTATTCTCGATCTTTACTTCTCTGTCATCCTCTGTAAAAAAGGAAATTATGCACATGTTCTCTTTCCTGTCTTCTATACCTTACATCTTCCCTTTCTTCAAACTTACAGTGTTATTATTAGTGGATTTATTTCTCCTCTATGATATCAACTCTGATGTTTTCAGAAGTATTAATATATACTTACCTAATGTGGTTTTTATTTCCGTAATTGTCTTATCAGTCTCTTCAATTTTCTAAACCCTTCCAGTTTACTCTTGATCTTTTGGGTTGTTATATTATTGTATTGTTTAGCAGTATAATACAGGCCTTCTAAATGACAGATCAAGAATCAAATAGAGAAGAAATAGTGAGCTGAGGTAGTTTTCTCTCCAATTTAAAATTTCCTCAGAACTTTCTTACAAATATCAATTCTTTTACTTGAGGACATATCATTCCTTAATTTTCACTAAAAGGTAGACAATTAAATTGGCTGAACTTCTGTTTGCGGAGTTAAAGTACATTTGTAATTGCCAGGTGACACTGGCTTGAGGAAAAAAGTACTTAAGATACTTCTATTTTTCAATGAGAATTCTGCACAGGGAAGTTCTCAGAT
>PVIY010039740.1:0-22890 GCA_004026745.1 Myrmecophaga tridactyla
AAGAGCATAAAAAGGAATTTGAAAGAATAAATAGAAAAATAGCAGATATCACAGAGATTGAAGACTCTGTTGATGAAATGAAAAACATACTAGAGGCAGACAACACGAGATTTGAAGAGATAGAAGAAAGAATAAGTGATATAGAGGACAGGATAATTGACTTTGAAGACTCAAAACAGCAAGTGGCAAAAAAAAAAAAGGAAAAAAATTGAATAGGATCTCAGGGAAATGATAGACAAAAGAAATTGCACATACTAATCAGTCTGTCAAATCTTGAAGAGAAGCAGAAAATCCTGAAAGCAGCAAGAGAAACATATTTTACTACATACAAGGGAAACCAAATAAGATTGAGTTCAGACTAATCAACTAGCACCCTGGAGGTGAGAATGCAGTGGTATGATATATTCAAGATCCTGAAAGAGAAAGACTTCCAGGCAAGAATTCTGTACTCAGCCAAATTGTCCTTCAAAACTGAGGAAGAGATTAAAGTTTTCACAGATAAAGAAGTCCTGAAAAAATTTGTCAACAAGAGACTGGCCCTACAAGAAGTACTAAAAGGAGTTCTGCTAGCTGAAAAAAAGAGACAGGAGAGGGACATCTGGAGGAGGGCGCAGAATTGAAAAGTACCACTATGGGTAATTTAAAGAATAGAAAGAGAAAGAGGGAAAAGAATATACAGATCTGACAAATAAAATAGAAAAAGATAAGATAGTGAATCAAGAAACGCCTTTTCAGTAATAACTTTGTATGTTAATGGTCTAAACTTACAATTAAAAGATACAGATTGGCAGAATGGATTAAGAAACAAAATCCAGCTATATGCTTCTTACAAGAGGCTCGTCTTAGACAAAAGGATACAAATAGATTGAAAGTGAAATGATAGAAAAATATTTTCCATGTAAGTTGTAACCAAAAGACAGCAGGAGTAGCTATACTAATATCAGACAAAATAGACTTTAAATGTAAAGACATCATAAGAGACAAAGAAGGACAGTATATACTAATTAAAGGGTCAATTCACCAAAAAGATATAGCAATCGTAAATGTTTATGCTCCCAATCAAGGAGCTCCAAAGTACATGAGACAGACATTGGCAAAACTGAAGGGAGTGATAAATGTTTCAACAATAATAGTAGGAGAATTCAATACACCACTTTCCTCTCTAAATAGAACAACCAGACAGAAGATCAACAAAGAAATAGAGAAGTTAAATAACTTCATAAATGAATTAGACCCAACAGACATATATAGGTCATGCCACACCAAAGCACAAGGCTTTACATTCTTCTCTAGTGCTCACAGAACATTCTCCAGAATAGATCATATGCTGGGGTACAAACAGGTAGCTTCCTAAACTTTACACCCAAAGCACAACCAATAAAGGAAAAAGTAGATAAATGGGAACTCCTCAAAATCAAATGCTTCTGCACCTCAAAAGACTTTGTCAAAAAGGTGAAGAGGCAGCCAACTCAATGGGAGAAAATATTTGGAAATCACAAATCAAAGGTTTGATTTTCTGCATATACAAAGAAATCATACAACTCAACAACAAAAGAACGAACAACCCAATTACAAAATAGGCTAAAGATACGTATAGAAATTTTTCTGAAGAGCAAATACAGATGGCTCAAAAGCACATGAAGAGATGCTCATTTTCATTGGCTATAAGGGAAATGCAGATCAAGACTACAATGAGATACCACCTCACACCTATAAGAATGGCTACTATTAAACAAACAGGAAACTATAAATGTTGGAGAGGATGTGGAGAAACTGGGACACTTATGCACTGCTGATGGGAATATATAATGGTGCAGCCACTATGGAAGACTGTTTGGCGGTTCCTTAGGAAAGTAAATATCGAGTTGCCCTATGACACAGCAATAGCACTACTTGGTATATATCTAGAAGAGCTGAAAGCAATTACACAAACAGACATTTGCCCATTGATGTTCATAGCATCATTATTTACAACTGCCAAAAGATGAAAACGAACCAAATGCCCATCAACAGATGAGTGGATCAACAAAATGTGCTATATACATACGATGGAATATTATGCAGCAGTAAGACAAAATGACATCCTGAAGCACATGACAAGATGGATGAGCCTTGAGGACATTATGCTGAGTGAATTCCACTTTTATGACCAACATAAAGGTATAATCAGAGGCTTATAATATAAGAAGATAGGGGACTTAGAGATACATAGAAGCTAGAAATGGGTGAACCGTTAGCTAATGAGGTTGAACTCCAGTGTAAAGGAATAGATAGAAGTGAAGGTGGTTCTCTAGTGGGTCTATAAGTAATATTACCATGAAGATGAACAAGATTGAAAGGGGTTGTATAGACCTACATGTCCCATTGACTAACACTAGAAATATGAATTAGTTCTTGCAAGAATTACTTTAAAGATATGATTCTCGTACAGAGAGTGTTTAAGTACAGGGTATAGGGAGAAAACTGCTATTTCATGCTATGAATTATGCTCAAAAGGAAACCATCAGCACTACCACAGCAACAGCAGAGGTAAATAATGGGGGGGAGGAGTAAAAGTTAAGAGGAGGTTTAGATTTCCTACTTGGCAAGGGTGGGTTTATTGTTTTTCTTTCTCTTGGGAACAATGAAATTATCTAAAATTGAGGATGTTGATGGACTGTGGACTTTGGGCCTTCTACATGATGTCCAATGAATGCAGGTGGCTGAAGGATGCATTGACAGAAAAGTAGATTGTTGAATGATGGTGTACACTTATGAACGAAGGTTGTGCTACTACAGAAAGGAACAAAGTCATGAGACATGCAACAATGTGAATGAACATGTGGGACATTTGTTGAGACAAAATAAACCAGAAACAAAAGAACCAGAATGTTATGGTCACCTTTAGAAAATGCTTATAAGAAAACAGAGGCCTAGATTGTAAATTTTTAGAGCAGACACATTAAGTCTGGAGTGGTGATTATTATTTCTGGATTTTGAGAGGCTGTTTTATATATGTAACCTGATATTTAGAGGTAAGAACAAAGCCAAACACAAAGTAGTTCAGAACACAGACTTAAGGAAGACAGTGCCTATATTATAGAACCACGCATACTCTTTGGGACCAATGGAAGAAAGGTTTATTTGGTCTGGAACAGAAATTTTCTGAAGTGTTTAATCTAATTCAACCTATCCACATAGCTCATTTGATCAATTGAAACACAGGGAGCACAGAATAGAAAGAGGTCCTTTAATCCTGCATAGATTATTATAATGCATGGATACATCCTATAGTATATTAAGAAGATTATCAAAAAGCATTGGCAAAGTCCCCTGGGAGAAAGAACATGAAACTATTAAGCCTTACTATGAGGGAATCCCTTTATTCTCCTGTGTCAGACTTTATGGGCACCCAAATCAGTAGGCCATGCCCTCGATTATGAGGCTTACTCTTGTGAACCTTATGTAGGTACTGGAGAAGCTTACACTACTTATAGACATGCCTAAGAGATATTCCTAGAGGACCTCTTTTGTTGCTCAGATGTGGCCTCAGTCTCTCTAAATACAACTCTGCAAGTGAAATCATTGCCCTCCCCACTACATGGAACATGACATCCAGGGGTGAGGGTCTCCCTAGTGATGTGGGAGATGACTCCCAGGGATGAATCCAGACTTGACACCATGAGATCAACAATTCCACCCTGACCAAAAGGGGGAAATGAAGTCTAATTAATAAAGTATCACTGGCAGAGAGAATTCAAATAGAGCTGAGGGGCTACTGCGGAGGTTGCTCTTAAGCAAGCTTCAGTTAGACCTTGCTACCTATTGTAACCTGCCAACCCCCAACCAAGACCATTCCAGCCAATTCTAAAGAATACTTAGGGCAATATATACAATTCCACAAGGGTTCCATGCACTAGAGTAACTTTCCAGAAATCTACAACCTCCAGATGGGTCCCTGGTCCAGATAAGTCCTGAAACCTAGCCCAGCCTCTCCAGAACATCAGATAGTTCCATCTCCCTAACCCATATCAGTGACAGACCCTTCCAATATGAAAAATTTAGAATTGTAATAGTCCAAACACCCTTAAAGAGAGGGATGGAAAGATCAAAGGCGATGGTGGAGTTATACAATGAAGAGAGGATTTAACAAATGAGTATGAATGCTGAATCATTAAATTGATATCTCTTTTAGTCTCCAGTATTTTAAAGCAGCTAGAAATAAAAACCTAAAATTGTGAAAATGTAACCCTTGTCAAACTCTTTTAGAGAGCCATTCCATTCCTGGTATATTGCATTCCAGCAGTTAGCAAACTAGAACACCAACTTTTTTGGAAGTCTAGCTTAAATTAAAGATATAATGTTATAACCCCTGAAACATCAATAAAATAACAACAAAAAAAGAATTAAAGCTAATAAGCCAACAAAGGCAATACAATGACATCATTAATACTCAATTTAAAAGAAAAGAAAGGAAAACAAGAGATGGGGAAATGGAATCAAATATTATGATAAAAGCCTTAAACCTAACCATATCAATAGTCATATTAAGTAGAAATGTTCTTAAAACTAGAAAAACCTACTGCTATCCCTTTATCTAATGATGGAGACTGACTTCTTCCGCTTTATTAAGATCTGGAATAAGACATGAATGTCAATTCATACCATTCTATTGTTTTTCTTTTCTTTTTTTTTTTTTTTCACATGGGCAGGCACTGGAAACTGAACCTGTATCTCTCGCATGGCCGGTGAGAAATCTGCCACTGAGCCACCGTAGCACCAACCTCTAGCTCCTGTTTTTATAGTGAGCAAAACAAACTAAGGCATACAGATTGGAAAAGAAGAAGTAAAACTGCTTTTATTCACAGATAACATGATCATCTATATAGAAAATCTGATAGAATCTCCAAAAAATCAATTAGAAATAATAGGAAATTTTAGAAAAGATGGAGGATATAAGGTCAATAGAAAAAAGTCAGTGGTATTTTTACATAACATCAGCAAATAATTGGACATCGAAATTAAAGAAATACCATCTACAACAGCATCAAAAATATGAAATATATAGGGGTAAATCTGACAAGATGATGTATTAGACATATACAATAAAAACCACAAAACATGACTGAGAGAAATTAGTTTGCTAGCTGTCAGAATGTAAGATACCAGAAACAGAATGGATTTTAAAAAGGAAAATTTAATAAGTTGCAATTTTACAGTTTTAAGGGCAATTAAAGAAAGTCTATAGAAATGTCCAATCTAAGGTATCCAGGAAAAGATAACCTTGGTTCAAGAAGTCTGGTAAAGTTCAGGGTTTCTCTCTCGGCTGGAAGGGCATAGGGTGAATTTTGCTAGCTTTTTCTTCTGGCTTCTTGTTTCATGAAGTTCCCTGGGAGGCGTTTTCCTTTTTCATCTCCAAAGGTCACTGACTGGTGGACTCTCTGCTTCTCATGACTATATCATTCTCTGTTCTCTCTCAGAATCTTGTGGCTTTCTCATTGGTGTTCTCTAGCTTTTTCCAAAGTGCTTCTTTTTTAAAGTATTCCAGTAAAACCAATCAAGACCCATCTGGAATGGGTGGTGACACATCTCCACCTAATCAAGTTTAATACTCACACTTGATTGAGTCACATCTCCATGGAGACAATCTAATTACAGTTTCCGACATACAATACTGAATAGGGATTAGAAGAAATGGCTGTTTTTACAAAATGGGATTAGGGTTAAAACATGGCTTTTCTAGGGTACATAAATCCTTTCAAACCAGCACATTGAAGAAAAGCTAAATAAATGGAGACATACATTCTACAAAAGTTGGAAGCTCGATATTTTAAGATGCTGATTCTCCCCCAAATTACTCTATAGAGTCAAAGCAATCTCAGTCTAAATCCCAAGGCTATTTTTGTGGAAAGTGACAAGCTGATTCGAAAATTTATTCACAAGTAACCAAGAAAACAATGTTGAAAAAGAATAAGGACTAATGTTCCACACCAACGCAAACTGTTAATAATAGGGTGATACATGGAATCCTATATTTTATGCATGATTGTTCTGAAACCAACTTCTCTATTAAAAAAAAAAGAGTGAAATGAAAAGAACTATTAATTTAAATCAGTTTCTTAACTTACATGGTGATTAAAAATATAAATACATTATTGTTGAATGGGAGTGAGGGAGGAACAATTCGATAAATTCACATATGTAATCCTAGAAAAAAAAAGGTGAAGAACTAACAACACTCGATTTCAAGACTTAACTATGTACAATAACCAAGACAGGATGATAGTGGCATCAAGATAGATGAATAAATCAAGGAAATACAATAAACAGTCGGGAAACATATATTGAAAACTGATATTTAGTAAAGATGCAAAGGCAGTTCAATGGATAAAGGTTAGTTATATCATCAATAAATGGTGTTGAACAATTGGCTATTATGATATAAAATATAAACTTCAATTCAATATGGATAATAGACCTAAATATAAATCTGAAACTAAGTTTGAAAAAATCTTTTTGATACTGGGTTGAGCATATTTTTTAGACATGACATTGTTCTAGTGTGTGAGTAATAGTATTTCATTGTGGCTTTAGTTTTCATTTCCCTAATGCCTCTGAATAATATTGTTCTTGTGTTAACTTTTCATTTGTGTACTCTTTGGTGAAATGTCTGTTCAAATTTTCTTCCCATTTTTAATTAGTTTTGTCTCACCCTTGAGTTGTGAGCGTTCTTCATATGTTCCAGATATGAGATATTTATCAGATGTTTGTTTTGGAAATATTCTCCCTGTCTGGGGTTTGCTTTTTCTTTATTTTTTTAAAAGTTTCTTTCTAAAAATAGCATTGATGAAGTTTACCTTTTGAATTGTTTTATGTATCTATCTATATTTATCTAGCTTTGTTTTGCTTTTCTTCTAGAAGTTTTATTATATTAACTCTTACATTCAGGTCTCTAATCTCTCTGAGGTACAAGGTAAGGGTTGAGGCTCATTTTATTTTGTTTATTCAGTTCTTCCATCAGTAGTTGTCAAATAGCCTATCAATCATAGTTTTACCCATTGAATTACCTTGACATCTTGACATTGTCAAAAATCAATTGTTCCTATATACACAGGACTCTTTCTGAACTCTATTCCATTCTGCTGATCTATTTTCATATTCTTAATATCAGTACCAAATGTCTTGATTGTTGTAGCTTTATGTAACATCTTGAAATCTGGTAATATGTTAACTTTGAATTTTATTTCTATTTCAAAACTGATAGTATCTTATCTACTTTGAATTTAAATATATGTTTTAGAATCAGCTTGTGCATTGCTTCAGTAAAGCTGCTCTCTCTCCCCATCTGTGTGTGTATGGCTTCCTTCTCCTGTTAGTCTGGCTCACAAATTCCAGCCACCATGGCTGACCCAATCTCCGATGTCTGTCTTCTAAGATCTGTAAATCTGCGAGGCCACCAGGCACCAACTGGGCTTATCTTTTCTACCCTGCAGCCTGGAAATTGCTTCCAGGAAGTATGCTAAACATTCATAGGGCTGGCCTTGTTTGTTTCCCTGTCTCAAGGATCCTAGTCTTGTTCAATGTCTGGAAACAGTTGTTTCACTTTGTCCAGTTTTCCATTTACATGGAGAAGACAATTCCTGTACTAGTTAATCATTCATGGGTGAAACAAAATTTTCTGTCAGTCTTTGTAATTTTAACAATTCTGTATGAGCGTGTAGTCTATCTTATTGTGATTTTTAATTGCATTTTCCCAATAGTAATCATCGTGAACATTTTGTCACATGTTTAATGGACTTTCATATATCTTCTTTTTTAAAAGCTTTATCTTTTCTCATTTTAATGGTGTTTTTTTTGTCTTATTATTAAGTTTTAGGGATTCTATAATCTGGAAACCAGCCCTTTGTAAGAAACATGTTTTCAGAATATACCTCCTATCTTATCTTTTAATTTTCTTAACAGTGGACAAAGTTTTTAATTCTATTAAAGTCCAATTATAGATCTTTTTCTTTAATGTTTATATTTTTGTTTGTCCCTGGAAGCCTTTCCCTATTCCCAGGCCTCAGATTTTCTCCTATTATTTTTTTCAGAATTTTTAACTTTTATGTTTATATCATGATCTATTTGAAATTAATTTTGTGTGTATAGTGAAAAGTAAAGTTGAAGAACTTTTTTTTTCAAATGGCAGCACCATTTATTGGAAGGAAAAATCTTTTCCTTATTAAATTACCTTGACATATTTATTAAACATTAATTTATCGTATATTTGTATGTGATTTTTTCTGTGCACTCTATTTCTGTACATTGAGTTATATTCTATTCTTATACAAATACAAAAATCTCTTGATTATTGTATTTTTATAATAAGTCTTTCAGTCAGGTATTATAAGTCCTCCAACTTTGTGCCTTATTTTCTAAATGATTTTCTGAATCATTTATTTGTTTTCTATCTCATTGAATTTAGCTCTTCTATATAAGAAAATATAAATTTCCTTCCTACTATTTACTTTGAGTTTAATTGCTCTTCTTTAAGTAATTTATCAAGTTTAAACGTGGGTCATTGATTTTACAACTTTTGTGCTATTTTAAATGTACACATTTAAAGCTATATATTTCTCATCAATCACTATTTTAATTGTTTTCAAAAAAATTTTATGTTTTATTTTCATTTCCAGTTTTTTCAAAATACTTTCTAATTTCCCTTTTGGTTTTTTCTTTGACCCATGGGTTTGACTTATATAGAGCTATACTGTTTCAATGGCCCTGCATATGGACTATCTCAGTGAATGTTCCTCAAGTATTTTTAAAGAATATGTATTAGGGTTCTCTAGAGAAACAGAATCAGCAGGAAATAGCCATAGATATAAAACTTATAAAAGTGTCTCATATAACCATTGGAATGTAGAGTCCAAAATCCATAAAGTAGGCTGTAAAACTGACGACTCCAACGAAGGGTCTGGATGAACTCCACAGGAGAGGTTCACTGGCCGAAGCAGGAAGAGAGACTGTCTCTTCTGAATCCTCCTTAAAAGCCTTCCAGTGATTAGATAAAACATCACACTCATTGCAGAGGACACTCCCCTTGGCTGATTACAAATGCAATCAATCAGCTGTGGATGCAGCCTACGTGATCATGATTTAATTTCATGAAATGTCCTCATAGCAACAGACAGGCTACCACTTGCCCAACCAGACAAACAGGCAACACCACCTGGCCAAGTTGACATATGAATCTGACCATGACAGGATATATATCCAACTAATGTTAGTTGAATTCTTCTATATAAATATCAGTTAGATCAGGTTGGTCATTAGTGTTGTTGAAGTCTCTTTATTTTCTTATCACTATTTTTGTTTAATTGTTCCATTAGTTATTACAAGAGGAGTGTTGAAATCTCCAATTAATGTTGTGACATCTGTCTATTTTGTCTGCAATTTCTGTCATTTTTTGCTTTATATATTTTGAAGCTATCATTAGGTATATCAATATAACTTCTTGATATATACTATATGAATTGACTCAATCATTTTAAAACTCCTCTATATCTTTGGTAATAGTCTTTGATTTGAAGATGTGCTTTATACCAGTTTCAGGTATATTATAAGAAATATCCCAAAATTTTGATTTTCCTCTTTCTCTCCTTTACTCAATTGTTTGCATGTGCTTTTCTACACATGCTATAAACACTAGAATTCATTGTTATAACTTTGCTTTAAAGAGTCAGTATCTTTTAAAGAAATTAGAACTAAAAATATGTATTTTCTATTTATCCACACATTTACCATTTCCAGTGCTCTTCATCCAATTTCTAGATACAGGTTTTCTTATGTCCTCTTTTTTCTCTTATCTGAAGAACATTCTTTAACATTACTTATTCAGTTCTTCTAGCAACAAATTATTTCCATATTTTTATCTGAAAAAGTATTTCATCTTCACTTTTGAAAGATGTTTTTATTGGTTGACCTTATTTTCTTTAGCACTTTAAAAATGCAATTTCATTGTTTCTGTCTTATAAAGTTATAAGAAGTTTGCTGTCATTCTTACTTTGTTCCACTGTATGTAATGTACCTATTTCCCCTGTCTGCTTTTAATTTTTTTTCCTTGTACTTTTCTGTATGTGGTAGACAGAATAATGTCAACCCAAAGATGTCCACATCTTAATTTCCAGAACCACTGAATATTT
Organism: Myrmecophaga tridactyla; assembly: GCA_004026745.1. Taxonomy (NCBI): domain Eukaryota; kingdom Metazoa; phylum Chordata; class Mammalia; order Pilosa; family Myrmecophagidae; genus Myrmecophaga; species Myrmecophaga tridactyla. The sequence goes on from PVIY010039740.1 coordinate 10,164, forward strand.
TACGTTTCATGGCAAAGGAGAATTAAGATTGCAGATAGAGTTAAAATGGCTAATCAAATGACTGTAAAATAGATTGTCTTGGATTATTCAAATATCCCCCAATGCAATCACAAGTTTCCTTAAAAGTGTAAGAGAGAGCTGGAGAGTCAACAGAAGCTGTGACTATGGAAGCAAGGCATAGAGACATGCAGCACTGCTGACTGTGAGAATGGAGAAAGAGGGCCACAAGCCAAGGAATGTTTACAGTCTCAAGAAGCTAGAAAGAAAAGAACATGGATTTTACCCCTAGAATCTCCAGAAAGGAGTGCAGCTCTGATAACACATTGTTCTAGCCCAGTGAGATGTGTCAGATTTCTGACCTACAGAAATATAAAATAATAAATCTGCATTGTTTAAGCCACTATGTTTGTGGTAATTTGTTACGGCAGCCATAGAAAACTAATACATTGTGGTTTATGTTGTGTTTATCTTCCTTTGGGATTGTTAATCTTCCTGGATCAGTGTTATCACTGTATTCATTGAATTTGGAAAATGTTCAGCCATTATTGCTTCCAATATTTCTTAAGACTCTCACTTCAAGGACTCAAACAATGCCTTTTGATATTTCTCCCACAAGTCCCAGATGGACATTTTTTATCTTTTTAAGACATCTTTCTTTGTGGACTTTGTTTTGTGGTTTCAATTGCTGTGTTTTTACATTTACTGATCTTTTCTTCTGCAGGGTCTAATCTGCTTTTTTTTTTTTTTTTTTTAATTTGCATATGGGCAGGAGGCACCAGGGATCGAACTCCAGACCTCCAGCATGGCAGGTCAGAGCTCTGCCTGCTGAGCCATGGCAGCCGCCCTCTAATCTGCTTTTAATTTTATTCACTAAAAATTTTATTTCAGGTATTGTATGTTTCATTTATAGATGTAACCTTTGATTCTTTTTAATATTTCCCATTTTTTCCTCATTATGCTCATGTTTTCCTTTAAATACTTAAAGATATTCTTGCTCATTTAAAATCCTTATCAGCTAATTTCATCTTCTCTGTTATTTCTAGGTCTTTTTCTATTAGTGATTTTATACCTGGTTATGGGACATGTTTAGTCATGCTTATTGAATGCTGGACATTTGTAAATTTTATTTTGTCGAAAACTAGATTTTTTATTATTTGTTTGCAGACTGTTGAACTTTGTTCTAGCAGATAGTTAATTACTCGTGGATCAACTTAAATCTTTTGGGGGTTATTTTAAGCTTTACTAGTGTACATTTATTGTAGCCATTGTTCTAGGAATCTTGAGTTCTACACTAAGTCCTTCTGCAGACTCTACTGAATGTCCTAGGTATTCAGTGCACACTGTCCATTCTGTCTGGCCAAAACTCAAATGTCTCCCAGCCTTGTGTAAACTCTGAAATTTGTTTAGTTTATAGGTCTCTGATCTTCCTTTTCTAATCTAGTGAATTTTTCCCTATGTATGTACAGCTTAGAATTCAGCAACAGACTCAAAGGTGCTATATGCAGGTTTTGGAATTCTTTCCCTGAATACCTCTCTCCTTTCTGGCACTCTGCCCCACCCAAAATCCCTGCTATTTTTACCTCCCTTAAATTCTGGTCTCTACCTCTGGAGATAAATCACCACTTTATGTTTATGATTCTCCTCCCTTTTGCTATCATGTTCTAGACGTTCCTCTCAGCAGGAAGCCACAGAAATCATAAGGCTCACAATATTGGTTTAGCTTCTTTCAATATCAAAATCATAGTCTGGTGATGACTATTGTCCAGTGTCTCAAATAATTGTTTTATATATTTTGTCTGGTTTTTTAGTACTTCATGACAGGAAGGGAAATATCATTCTAGTTTCTCCATCAAAGCAGGAAGCATAATTCAGATGTTGGAAGAAGATATTAGTATGACTTACCAAGTAAAGCTGTTTATTTTGTTGTGGCTAATATATAAATTATTACATAATATATATGTGGTTATATATATATATTATATTAGAGTCTTATGTAATTGCCAGGATTATTTTGTGAGAATGAATGCATGGAATTAAAATTTTGTTCCTTAAAAATTTTTGTTTTAAGGCCTTCTAAAAGATTTTTTTTAAGTATATATCTCAGCATATTTTAAGTTGACATCTAAATATTTTACCATATGTTTAAATACTACTTGAGAAAGATATAATTTCTGAGATATTATTTAAAAATGACACCAAAACAGTCCCCTTACAATTTTAAATGTTTTAATCTAGTATAAATGCTAAAGCAATTTTATATCAATTATAATATATCTTTAAATATATGTGCTAACTCCTTTTTAACCTCATTTCCATCACAGGCTATTTTATCATAATGTAATGTAATTTTAGTCTTGAATTATTTTATTGGTTACCCTATAATAATTCTCTATTATAATAATAGGAATTGAAATTGAAAGTTGTTTTTCCTTCATTTCCTTGTATCACAAGGCTCTACATGTTAGTGTTTTTTTCAATATTGTAACTATTGTTTTGTTATTATCTTATAATAGATCCAATTAACATGAATTACAAATTATTAAAAATAATTATTAAACATTAAAAGTAAAGGTTCTTAACAATGCTTCATTAATGAGATGGATAAGACTTCTTTTTTCAAGTTAATTCTTAATCCATGGATGAATATTACTTATCACTAAGAGGATATGTTTCAACAACTATTACCCATTTTTCACTGATATAAATCTAATCTCTGAGGAAGCATGTACTCATAAATAAGAATAATGAAAAGAGGCAATGTTGCTTTAGCAATGTCACTCAATTCTTTGAACACTTTCTGAGTTATTTCCAAAAAAATGATGTGGTGATTAATCATTTAACATGACTTACAACTTGATTTTATTCTACTTAAAATTTCCTGATTGCAAAGAATTTTGAAGGCATTGATGTTCAAAATATATTTACTAATCAATAATTAGTGTCATTCATTTTCATAACACCAACATTTAAGTATATTTTGGATTGAGTCTTTTTGTTCAGCTAGCTGAAGGTTTTAAACCCTGGGGTAATGGTACAAAGTAAGGTTCAACCTTTCTTTTTTCAAAACCAAAATAGGGTTACTGATTTCCTTCTCTACTAGATAGCTCTTAAGAAAGAATATATATGGAAGTTGAAGATCTGGAAATTCACCCTATTATTTAAAGCTTTCCACGTCCATGTATTTCTTGGAGAATATTTTGTAGCTCCCAGATTCACAAACCCCAGTCTGAAGATTACTGAACCAGAAGACTCTGTGTATGTACAGCCACTGTGAATAGTTCTGAGTGTTGTGAAACCATGTATAAGATATGATCCCTGCTTATCATACTACTATACTTCATTTGGCAATGCAAGACTACACTCTTAAACTGCATGTAAATATATTAGTCCATTTTTAAAGTTGAAGCAAATGAGGTTCAGAAAGATTTACATGCAATACCCAGGTTCACAGGTAGTCAGTGGTGAACCTGGAGCTCAAACCTGGGATCCTGTCATTACAAAGTCCATGTTTTCCCTTTCTAAAGGGAAGATAATAAAATTTGAGGAAGTCATGAATGGAAGCCATCAGTTGAATATGTATGCTCTGGAAGTCTACATAAAGAAAAATATTGGACTTGAAGGATAGGGAAGATTTCTAAAGGTAAAAGAAAGAACAGATAAGCTGAGGAATAGTACAAAAAAGTGGCAGTGTAAGGCACATGGCAAAGTGAAAACAAAAATCTGCTAGATAGGGAGTTTATTTGGAAAGTAGAGAAAAGCTGCCAAGTTGTTGAACTAGGTATAGAAAATCTTAAAAAGTTGAGAATTTTTTAAATGATGAGATTCTTGAGAATTATGAACAATTGATGGGTTTTGGTCAGGGGATATGATAAAAATCATGTTTTAGGAAGAATTATCTGGTAGCAGCCTGCAGTATAGTTTAAAAACAGCTTTGACAAGACTACCTAAGTAGGGTGCTATAATAATCCAGATGTGAGGTTATAATGGAATGGACTAGAGTGTTAGCTGTGGGAATATAAAAGAGAAGACAAATGCCAGAGACAGTTTAAAGAAGGAAATCACAGGCTAGGGTGGATAATTCATGTGAGGAATAGTGAAATATTAGGCAAAGGAGACAACCTTATGTTGCACAGAGCCTTTAATGCCATCTTAGGGCTCTGGACATTATAGCTAGTGAGTAGCCAAAAAAAATTTGAGCATGATATAAGAGTGTTTAAAGAATATTAATAGTGAAATGTGTATTATTATCTCACTCTACCCTAAGAAAAGTGGAATATAGTTATAAAAATTCCAAGAATCTAAAGTCTCATTTCCATAGATTATGAATTCCATTCCTCAAAGAGTAGTGTAAAATTTTTTGTGCCTGGTATCATGGCCAGATTAGCTTGTTTCTGCTATTTTGTATTTAAAATCAGGTATAAGTAGATATTCAGTGATATTTTGCTGTTGCTCCGGAACTAGCTTCTATTGGAAGATGAAGAGGATATAAGTAATTCCAGTTCATATTCCCTCTCCAGATAGTAAAGCTAGTTTAATCTCTTTTTAGTGTAGTAGGGGCTGCTACTCCCAACTATCACAGCCCCACTCCTGGCTGAGGGAATTGTTGGAATAGGAAGTAGTTCTCCCATATCAGGGAAAGTGCAGGTGGAGATTTTCAGCAGAGTTCCAAAAAAATTTACCTATAAGTCCACGAATTTGACTGAAAATTCATACGAAGCGTGTAGGCTGTTCTCTCTCTCTCACCTCTGCTTTCACCTTCCAGTTCTTTTCTCCCTCAACTAAAAGAGCACAGAAAGCAGATCAACTAATCCTCTTCTGAAGCAGATATCTAAGTGGAGAATGAGGTGCCCGACTTTCAACTTCTTCTCAATGTTGCAAGTGGTTTTTATGGAACCCTCACAAGGTTTGAAGTAGGGAGAATTCTATTCAACCCCCATACCCTAAAATAAGGAAGAATTTGTTAAGAATTGCCTACTAACACAATAAACCATGATTTCAATGATTCTTTCCTCCTTCTTTCTATTTATAAAGGCTGGTGGGGGAAGAAGTGATGAATGGATGGTTGGAAATAGCAGAGGTGATTTTGTTTCTTCCCAACAGGACTTCAAAAGGGTTCTGGTGCCTAAATTTTTAGAACTTTTTTTTTTTAATTTAGATATAATTCTAAATTTCTGAATATCTTCAACAGTAGTACAAGTAAATTTCTTCTCTCCCTAGATTCAGCAATTGTTTATCTTTTATCATCCTGTCTATCTATCTGCCATCTGTAAGTTGGAGACAATCCTTTATCATTAAATATGTCATTTTGTTTTTAAGAAGATGTTTGGATCTATTAAGAATGTGCCAGGACTGGCTCTTTGTCCTAAGCTTTTTATCCTCTTGACTAACTCCAGAACAACTAAAAATGTCTTAACAGTTGTGTACTTAAGTTCACGTGTCAACTTGGCCAGGTGATGGTGCCAGTTGCTCTGTTGCTGTGGAAGTAAATCATCAGCATGCGAATTTCATCTATGGCTGATTCCATCTGCAGTCTGCTAAAGGGGCCTGCCTTCCACAATGGGTGACACTTAGAAGGAGGAGTTGGAAGTGAGAGAAACAGTGCAATGGAGCTCAGCACAGCCCAGCACAGCACGACACAGTTCAGAGCTCAGAGCCAGCTCAGAGATTACAGTTGGCTCAGACTCAGACATTTAGAGATGCAGAAAGGAACCGGTCCAGGGAAAACCATCTGAACCCAGTAGCCTGGTTAGAAACCCAGCAAATGTCACCATGTGCCTTCTCAAATTAGTAAATCTGTAAGTAAATAAATCTCCTTTATAAAAGTCAGTCCATCTCAGGTGTATTACATTCTGGTAACCTTAGGAAACTAAAACAACATCCTATTATAAAAATATTATATGAAACATTTTTCTCCTAGAAAACAAATTTATAAATAGTACTACATGACAAAATTTATCATTATATAACAACAGCTATTTATTAGAATCCTAAAACATATTAGGTCCTGTATTCATCATTTTGTATGTCATTTCACCATCTTTTACTAATTATGTATTATTTATAATAAACCTAGGATGGAGACCTTATTCGAACAAAATTCCCACAAAATATTAGTTTACTGAGTAAGAAGATATAAAGGTATTATTGTTTAATACTTATCTATTAATTACACTACCTAAATTGACTCTTTATTTCAGAAGGGCTGAATGCTAAATCCTATTGCCACACAACGTCAAATGATTGATAGCATGCACAAATTCTAGAAGATGGTACCAAATAAACTTCTAAGCTCATTTTGGGCAGGGAACTTCAGTTGGTTTGATTTAATATTGCCTTTACTTTCCTCTATGCTTCTTCAGTGGATAGCACAGGAGTCCTTTAGGCTTGAACCTTTAGCTGACTACTGTTCACTCCTCTCCAGATGCTTCAGTGCTTTAAGTTCCACCCACCCCCTTCCTTTTTCATTTCCAGATCACTTCTTCACAGCTAGCTAGAGAAGAAAGGGTAACTTTGGTCAAATACCTACAAGATGATTAGATCTTTCAAACTGCCCAGGATAAACAATTCTTCGCATAAATTCCAGGCTGTTTTTCTGGTTTTTTTCTCCTCATTTTTGAGTGTTATTATTAACAACAATAAAAAGATGGTTAAATTAGCATCTTTTATGCATAATGTACTGTCCTGTCATTTTATACATATAATGCAATTTAATCCTCAAAACAAATCCTTTGAAGAAAGCAATGTAACCAATAACTGAGGAAAGATTACTGTTGAACTTTTTTTATTAGACATAAATAAGAATAGCTGAATAATTTGGGACCCATTTTTAAAATCCTCTAATTATTGTGTGAATTTGAGAAAGAAATCCTTAGAAGTTAAGATGCATTTTTTTCATCCTCACTCTACCTACTTTTTCTGCTACCTGGAATACAGATAAGATCACTGGTGCTCCTGTAACCATCGTGGATCATGAAACGATCTTGGAGCTCTGTGCTAAGCATGGAGGAATAGGAAAAAAAGGATGCTGGATCCCTGATGACTTTGTGAAACCTCTACATCAGCCAAAATTTACCTAGCTCCAGACTTCTATATGAGAAAGGAATACAGTTCTCTCTTTCAAAGCTACCCTATTATCATTTTGGATTTTCTGTTAAATAGAAATGAATCCCAAATTCCTGATTACAAATACTTAAATATACTATATATTTACGCACTTGTACTTTACCATAAGCGCTAGGGATACATTAATGGTTATTAAGTAGAGTAGACTATAGCAAGACTTTTTGTTTCAAATTTTGCTGATAGCAATGTAGGAGATAAATTTGAAAGATACAATATTGGAGGCAGAAAATCATTTTGGAGGCTATAGCCATCATCAATAAAAAGATGATGAAAGCCTGATCTATAAAAGTTGTGGTTAGGGTGGGGGTGGAATGAGAGAGATTAAACAAATACTTCAGAGATAAAGCTGTCTAATGATAAAGATAAAGCTATCAATTGAATTTGACTGGACATGGGATGAGGAGGAGGGTGAAGGATGAAGAAGTTCTAGAAACTCTTGGGTTTCTAAAACTGATCATGTAGCAATACAGTTAGTGAACATAGAAAGAGAAGAAGAGTTGGTGGGAAAGTTCAAATTCATATATATATGAATAATGAGAATAAATATGAATGATGAGAATGAAACTTAATGACCAGAAAAAAGTAAAGTAAGGAAAGTGGGAAAATTAGTTAGCAGAGAATGAATCCCAGGGAACTTAAAGCTTAAGGGCTTAATGGAAGAAGAGAGATCCAAAAAGGAGACAGACAAGGAAGAAAGTAACAAAGATATCTATCCAGAAAAGAAAGAGGAATAAAGATATCCAAAAGAGTCATTTCAAGAAATGCCACTTCAAGTAGGATGAATAGTAGAATGAACATGATGCAGGAGATGGCTACTGGAGTTAGCAGTGAGGAGGTCATTATTGTTAAGGAGAACAATTTCTGTTTAATTGTTGGGCTCAGAAAATATGCAGTAGATTGAGGTGGATGGTAAATGAGGATAGTTGGCTATTGTTGGCAGAAGTGTAGATGAGAAGGGGAAGCATTCAGTAAGAGAAAAAGCAAAATCTAGATTAGAGTATTAAAGTACTTCTGATTAAACACACATACATACACAAGGAGAGAGGTTCGAAGTATCATTATTGAATACAAATATTGGACTAAGTAAGGTTGAACTACTTTTGATACATCTGTATCAAAAAGATGCTTCATACCATAGGTACAAAGAAATTTGGTCTCAGTTTTAATTGCTCTAAAGAGAGAACAGCAACACAATAGAAATTTCAAACTCTAAATACTTATGATGAGGTTAGTTAGGAAATAAGAAATAAGTTACTTTGGTTGGGTTTTTATATCAATGGGAGAAGAACAGTATAAATTAAGAGGCCACTGAGGCAAATGACTGGTTGACTAATATGTTTCCAGAATTCTGCAGTTAAGAAGACCTTACGCCAATCACATCTGTACTTTCTCAGTCAGAATACAGATCCAGGAATAGACTCTAAAACGAGTTATGGTGAAGCCAGCAAGCTCATGCAAATGTTGTAATTCACGTTTTTTCATTTTACCATTTCCCAAAGCAAGTTGACCCAATGATCTATATTTGGTGGTGATTTTTATTCCCAGATGTTGAAAGCTTCTTTGCTGGCAATAGGTCCTTAAGGATGCATTTTCCCTAAGCTTTAAATAGCATGCGTTAGGGAATTTGTGTTACCCAAGATATAAAAAGATTAATAAGGATTTAAAATGGAATAACCCCAGTAATTCCTTTAATGGATGTGCATCCAAACTGCTTCCTTGGCTAATGTTATAGCTGCTTGTTTATCACTACATTTCTAAGAGATAACTCTCTCAAATTTGTGCCCATAGGGTTTCAGTCATAATGTAGTGCTGAGGCCACATGCCTTATTTCTTGGCACACCATGAACAACCTTGCATAAGTCCATGTGTGGACTTTGGGGAGCCATTCCCCTTCGATCCCCTGCATAACATTTCTTTTTCATAAAGACATCTGAATTTTATCTGTGTCTTTCTGGCTTTCATTGAGAATGTTTATTCAATTCAATGTGAGAGAATTGAACTCTCGACAAGGAGCATGATGAATTTTCTAATTCAAACTGGGTACCAAGAGGTGGCCTGTCATCATTTTCCTTTTGTTGCACTGAAAAAAAAATAGTAAGTGAGTCTCCTTGAGAACAGTTCCCACTTCTGTTTCAAGTTCCCCCACCAAGTCGTTAAACATTCTCTGGGTTTTGTCAACAGCCTGGTAAACATCCAGAGGAAAAAATCAAAATAAGATCGTTTATTTAACATTCTTCTCCTCCAACTGCTGATTAGGATAAATAGTTTGGATAAAACTCCTATCTGATCCAACAATCACAAAGACAAAGCATTTAGCAATTGGTGAAGTTTAGATTGAGTCAGAAATATTTTAAACAACAAAAAAATTTTTTGCACGCTTTGATATTTTCTTTATCTTCAACTCATCTCATTAAGACCTTGTCAGAGCTGAACATTAATGCTGAAGGACCACTAGAAAGCTCCATAGAATCTAAGTGCAAATGTAGCAGTGATTCCCAGCACAAGTTACAGGCTGGAAAGCTTCAAATTCAGTGCTCCATTTTGAGAAACTGAAAAAACATTGGGTCCAGGTAGCTATTGCCAAGGACTTCCTTTTCAGCCTTTTTGGTAAAATCTGTGATTATTCTACTCACTTCCAGAGAATTCAATAATTTATCCAAAAGGGAAAAAAGTGTTCCTAATGATCAAAAAGACCTTTTAATTAGGAGGTCAGACTTAATATTACAATGCCTCATCTTGCATTTCTTTGCAAACTTTTTCAGAAAATATCTGTTCTAATCCTGAGAAAAAGAGCTAATGAAATATGCTGGGTATGTTAAAGAAATAAAATTTCTACCTTCTTATGATCTATAATCCAGATTTCAATACAGTAGTTGTATTTCAGTAATGGACTGATTTGTAGATCAAGACATGTAACAAAGCATTCAAGATTCTACAATAGTTAACACAATCTCATCTACCTTCAACTCTTACCCATCTTGTTCTCATTAGTTATATTGTGCTCCATATAAAATAGTATAACTACAGGGTTCATAGGATGCCACATATTTCAATGCATTTGTGTCTTTTCTCAGCAGACTTTTTAGAATGTTCTTTTTCTTCTTCAAGGTTAACAGTAATCCTAATTATATAATATAATCCTAATTATATATGATTCTAATTCCTCTTACAGTGATGGCAACTGTTACTAATTCCTCAAATCAAATTTAATCCCTCCCTTTTCTGGGTTCCTGTTCATTCAGTCATATAGTTAACAGATATTCATTTGGCCTATAAACTACGCCAAGCCCTGTTACAAGTGTCGGAGATAAAATAGTGAACAAAACAGATAAGGGCCCTGCTTTCTTGGAGTCTACATTCGAATGACAAAAGGCAAATAATAAACATATATACAAATATGTGAACCAGACCATTTAAAATCATAAGGGCTCTTAAAATATCAAACAGGGTTGTATGCTAATGAGTCATCAGAAATGTAAAAAGGATAAATTAAACCTGGATCAAGGGAGGCCTTCTAGGAGATGTCATTTTAATGGTTAAAAGAAGGTAGCCATACGAGTTCTGAGGGTAAAGCAATCCAGTCAAGGTGGGTATCAAGTACAAAGGTTTAAAAACAGATTTTTGAAGACTGAATAGACTGAAGAAAGCTGAGTAGTCAGAGCTTTTTAAGCAAGGAGGTGAGTGGAAAGAGAGGAGGCCAAAGAGCTAGAGAGGGGCCACGCCATTAGGGGCATGCATTTCAAAGTGCAGTCCTAGGTATTTCTAAGATTCTTTCAGTGAGTCTGAAGGTCAAAATGTTTTTCTTCCACAGAGAGCCCAGAATAAGAAAAAGATCCTTTAATCCTTCATAGATTATTGTAGTGCCTGGATACATCCTAGGGTATATTTAAAGATAATCAAAGAGTATTGGCAAAGTCCCTTGAGGGATGGTAGAAAGAATATGGAACTATTAAATCTTATCATCAGGAAATCCTCTAATACTGTGTCAAACCTTAGGGATGCCCAAATCAGTAGGCCATGCCCTCAGTCCTGAGGCTTACTCTTGTGAAGCTTATGTAGGTACCGGAGAAGCTTAGACTACCTATAGTCATGCCTAAGAATTACTTCTGGAAGATCTCTTTTGTTGCTCAGATGTGGCCTCACTCTCTCTAAGCCCAACTCTGCAAGTCAAATCATTACCCTCCCTCCTACATGGGACATGACATCCAGGGGCAAAAGTTTCCCTGGCGATGTGGGAAATGACTCCCAGGGATGAATCCAGACCTGGCACCATGGGATCAGCAATTCCATCCTGACCAAAAGTGGGGAAAGAAGTGTAGCTAATAAAGTGTCAGTGGCAGAGAGAGTTCAAATAGAGTCAAGAGGCTACTCTAGAGGTTGCGCTTACCAAGCTTCAACTAGACCTTGCTATCTATCATAACCTGCCAAACCCCAACCAGGACCATTCCAGCCAATCCTAAAGAACACATAGGGCAATATATAAGATTCCACAAGTTTTCCATGCACTAGAGTAACTTTCCAGAAACCTACAACCTCCAGATGTGTCCCTGGCCCAGATAAGTCCTGAAACCTAGAGGGCCCAGCCTCTCTAGAACATCAGATAATTTTATCTCCCTACCCCATATTAGTGACAGTCTCTTCCAATATGAAAAAATTAGAATGGCTATAGCCCAAACACTCCTAAAGAGAGGGATGGAAAGATCCAATGTGATGGTGGAGTTATACAGTGAAGATAGGATTTAAAAAATGAATATGAATGCTGAATCATTAAATTGATATATCTTTTAGTCTCCAGTGTCTTAGAGCAGCTAGAAGTAAAAACCTAAAATTGTGGAATTGTAACCCATGCCAAACTCTGAAATATGTTCTACAACTAACTGTGGTGCTGTGCATTGAAATTTATTGCTTTTTTGTATGTATGTTATTTTTCACAAAAAAAAGTGTGCTGGTTTGAAAGGAAGTATGCCCCCTAAGAAAAGCCATGTTTTGATATAAAACCCATTCCTTAAAGGTAGAATAATCTGTATTCAATACTGTATGTTTGAAACTGTAATGAGGTCATCTCCCTGGATGATGTGATTTAGTCAAGAGTGGTTGTTAAATTGGATTAGGTGAGACATGTCTCCACCCATTTAAGTGGGTCTTGATTAGTTTCTGAAGTCCTATAAAAGAGGAAACATTTTGGAGAAGGAGATTCAGGAGAGAGCAGAGAATGCTGCAGCACCACGAAGCAGAGAGTCCACCAGCCGGCGACCTTTGGAGATGAAGAAGGAAGACGCCTCCCGGGGAGCTTCATGAAACCAGAAGCCAGGAGAGAAAGCTAGCAGATGATGCTGTATTCGCCATGTGCCCTTCCAGCTGAGAGAGAAGCCCTGACTGTTTTTGCCATGCGCCTTCTCATTTGAGAGAGAAACCCTGAACTTCATCGGCCTTCTTGAACCAAGGTATCTTTTCCTGGATGCCTTTGATTGGACTTTTCTATAGACTTGTTTAAATTCTCGGCCTTAGAACTGTAAACTAGCAACTCATTAAATTCCCCTTGTTAAAAGCCATTCTGTTTCTGGTATATTGCATTCCGGCAGCTAGCAAACTAGAACAAACAGGA
>PVIY010039741.1:0-22885 GCA_004026745.1 Myrmecophaga tridactyla
CCTCTTTCTCCACATCCTCTCCAGCACTTGTCATTTTCTGTTTTGTTGATAATGGCCATTCTGGTGGGTGTGAGATGATATCTCATTGTGGTTTTGATTTGCATTTCTCTAATGGCCAGGGACATTGAGCATCTCTTCATGTGCCTTTTCGCCATTTGTATTTACTCTTCTGAGTAGTGTCTGTTCAAGTCTTTTTTTTTCCCATTTTGTAATTGGATTGGCTGTCTTTTTGTTGTTGAGTTGAACAATCTCTTTATAAATTCTGGATACTAGACCTTTATCTGATATGTTGTTTCCAAATAGTGCCTCCCATTGTGTAGGCTGTCTTTTTACTTTCTTGATGAAGTTCTTTGATGTGCAAAAGTGTTTAATTTTGAGGAGTTCCCATTTATTTATTTCTTTCTTCAGTGCTCTTGCTTTGGGTGTAAGCTCTATAAAACTGCCTCCAACTATAAGATTTATAAGATATTTCCCCACATTTGAGGAACTAAATTTTAATTTTACCTTATTTTAACTAATTTAAATAGCCATGTGTCTAGTTCTTACCATATTAGATTGCACAGATGTAGAAAAAGAAAAACTTATCAAGCTTAAACTTATGTTTTTATTTAAATTTTGGGTAACAGTAAACAGGTCACTTTGACATTGTTTGATGGGGCTTGTGTTCCTACTTGTAGTTATATATTATTTGTCTAACTGGTCTTTCTTTCTCCTCCAACCACTACTATAAACTAAGACCCTAGGTCAGGGACTCTTAAATATTCCTATATCTTAGAGCATCCAACACGGTGCCTTACATGTGGGAGACACTTTATAATAAAGTAAAAGACCCTTATAAACATTCATATTTTAAAGTGTTAATTGGTTATTTATTTTTAATTTCTTAACAAAATGAAAAGCACATTGTAAATTGTTACTTTTAGATAGACTCAGAGAATGTTAATACTGTAAAGCTTATGGTATAACACTCTTTCCAGCATAGAGAGAAAATGAGACTTCCTCCAAGAACATACAGTATTATGACAAAGTCAGGACTAGCAATCAGTCTTGATAGTTCAATGTGTTCCTTATTTCAATGATAGAGAGGACACGTTTTATAAGCTTACAAAATTTAGATAATGTTCATATGAACAAGAGAATTTGGGAATTCTCATCTATGATTATGAGGTACATTTGAAAGGAATTGGAGTTATTTTGCCTGGGGAAGTTAAGGGTGCCATGATAGCTTGTTTAAATGTTTTCAGGACCCTAAAATGAAAGAGAGGTTGAGTGTTTTCATTATGATTTCAGGGAGTAGATTCAGCACTATTGGGTTAAAATTAATTTTAATTTTCAGTTTGATAGAAAGATTATCTCTTCATTTAGAACTGCTCAGAGTAATAATAGGTGACTTTAGGAAATAATGGATACCACATCTCTGGAGGAATTAAAAAAGAGTCTGTTTATTTCAAAGGGATTTCAGGTGTCACATGGGTGGTGGTAATGGTCTTTCCAGCTACTGGATCTCAAACAAATGAAAGGTAATTTTATCCATTTTGTCCTCTACATTCATGGATTGTGACTCATTTTTTTCTCTGTTTTTTTAGCTCTTCAAGACCATAATAGATAATTTTTGTATGTACTGGCCTGGTTATTTAAAGCAATCTCTTAACTTAACAGTTCCTTACCTGAATTGCTAAGTTGAGTTTTTATTTCCTTATTTACTCATAAGATTTTAATTTGCAGAAAAGGAAGAAATATGGAGAATATGAGGAAATAACCTCACCTGGTATGAGGTTTAGAAATGTAAATTAGAATCCATCAATTTGATAGGTCCCAGATTATTATATATTGTTACATTAACTCTACTCCCTGATGTAGTCAAGAAATAAAAATTTTACCGTTAATCAAATGTTAACATAAATGGACTCATTTATCTAATGCAAATCTTTTGAATATTCATTTGGCCATTATATATACACTCAAGTTTATTAAACTATGTTTACTAAGCACAGTTACAAACATGCCTTTCCCACCCCCTTTGGTTATAGAAAAATCGTATTGCATCCTTAGAACTGAATAAATATTAATGAAAAATGTTCATGACTTAATTTAGAACATAATTTTTTTCTCTGATATAAATGTTCCACAAGCCAAGAATTATTAGGATTAAAAGGTAATAGAACTGTATTTGTGCAGGGAAGGCAAAGCATATCTGGAGTGTCTATTACAGTTAGAAGGAAAAGCCAGTATATAATAATCCCTGAAATGCCTGATCATTTCCTTTCCCCAGCACACAGTCACTCTGGTGAAAGGCCGGGATTCCTTTTGGGAAGGCTGGGAGGAAGATTCTACCATAAATTTTTTACTTTGTAGCAGGGTCCTTCCCTAAGGGGACCCAGCCTTCCCTTCATTCAAGGGGTTCTGGATCTGCAAATTGTTTCAAATCTGGGCATTGATTGAGGGACCATGACTTTGTTTTGTGAGTCAAGTTAGGCTTTTGTTCACTTGACCTAGAACTTTTCTGCTTATCCAAACCAAGTAAGGACTTAGTAAACGGCCTGTTTATTTATTTATTTTAACTTCTTTTTATTGTATAGTATAACATATATACAAAGCAAAGAAATAAAAAAGCAATAGTTTTCAAAGCACTCTTCAAATAGTGGTTACAGAATAGATCCCAGAGGTTGTCATGGGCTACCATACAATCCTCTCACGTTTTTCCTTCTGACTCCTCCAGAATATAGGAGGCTAGAGGGCTTAAATACTTTTTTATCATCACAATCGATTTTTTTTCCTTCTTCTTTTGTGAACAATAACATATATACAAAAAGCTATAAATTTCAAAGCACAGCACCACAGTTAGTTGTAGAACATATTTCAAACTTTGACATGGGTTACATTTTCACAATTTTAGGTTTTTATTTCAAGCTGCTCTAAAATACTGTAGACTAAAAGAGATATCAGTGTAATGATTCAGCATTCATATTCATTTGTTAAGTCCTGTCTTCTCTATATAATTCCACCATCACCTTTGATCTCTCTTTGGGGTTGTTTGGGCTATGGCAGTTCTAAATATTTGCTATTGGAAGTGTCTGTCACTAATATGGGGTAGGAAGATGGAACTGTCTGATGTTCTGGAGAGGCTGGGCTAGGTTTCAGGACTTATCTGGACCAGGGACCCATCTGGAGGTTGTAGGTTTCTGGCAAGTTACTCTAGTGCCTGGAACCCTTGTGGAATCTTATAAATTGCCTTAGGTATTCTTTAGGATTGGCTGGAATGATTCTGCTTGGGGGTTGACAGGTTATGATAGGTAGCAAGGTCTACCTGAAGCTTGTGTAAGAGCAACCTCCAGAATAAACTCTCGACTCTATTTGAACTCTCTCTGCCACTGGTACTTTATTAATTACTCTTCTTTACCCCCTTTTGATCAGGATGGAATTGTTGATCCCACGGTGCCAGGTCTGGTTTTATCCCTGGGAATCCTCTCCTATGTCACCAGGGAGACTTTCACCCTTGGATGTCATGTCCCATGTAGGAGGAAGGGCAATGATTTCCCTTGCTGAGTTGGGCTTAGATAGACTGAGGCCAACATCTGAGCAACAACACAGGTCCTCCAGATGGGTCTTAGGCATGCCTACAGGTAGTCTAAGCTTCTTATGCCTACTCTTAGGCATGCCTGCACAACTTATGAACAAAAGTTGTGCTGCTATAAAAAGTAACAATGTTGTGAGGCATGCAACATGTGAATGAACATGTGGGGCATGCCTACAGGTAGTCTAAGCTTCTCCCCTACCTACATAAGCTTCACAAAGAGTAAGCCTCATGATCGAGGGCATAGCCTATTGATTTGGGTGTCCTTAAAGTTTGACACAGTATCAGGGGATTCCCTGATGGTAAGGTTTAATAGTTCCATAATCTTTCTTCCCTCCTTCGGGGGACTTTGCCAATACTTTTTGATTATCTGCTTAATATACTCTAGGATGTTTCCAGGCATTACAATAATCTATACAGGATTAAAGGACTTCTTTCTTATTCTGTGTTTCCTGTGTTTCAGTTGTTCAGATGAGCTGTACAGATAGGTTGAATTAGATTTTGTACACCAGAAAATTTCAGTTCCAGATCATATAAACCTTTCTTCCCTTGGTCTCAAAGAGTATGTGTGGTTCTAAAATACAGTCACTGTCTTCCTTACCCCTATGTTCTGAATTACTTTAACCCCAACCTGTTCAGCTTCATTCTTATTTCTAAATAAATAAGACATTCTCTCAAAATGAAGAAATAATAATCACCACTCCAGACTTAATGTGTCTGCTCTAAAAGCTTACAATCTAGGCCCCTGTTTTCTTATAAGCATTTTCTGAAGGTGACCGTACCATTATTGTTCTTTTGTTCTTGGCTTATTTTGTCTCACCAAATGTCCCACATGTTCATTCACATGTTGCATGCCTCACAACATTGTTACTTTTTATAGCAGCACAACTTTTGTTCATAAGTATGCACCATCGTTCACCAATCTACTTCTCTGTAAGTGCATCCTTTAGCCACTTGCATTCATCGGACATCATGTAGAGGGCCCAGAGTCCACAGTCCATCAACATTCTCAGTTTTAGATAATTTCATTGTTCCCAAAAGTCAGAAAACCAATAAACACATCCTCACCAAATAGGAAATCTAAACCTCCTCTTAACTGTTGTTCCTCACCCCATTTATCTCTGCTGTTGCTGTGATAGTGCTGATGGTTTCCTTGTGAACATAGCTCATAGCATGCAGTAGCAGTTTTCCCCCTGTACCCTGAACTTAAGCACTCTTTACACAAGAATCATATCTTTGAAGTAATTCTTATGAGAACTCACTTGTATTTCTAGTGTGAGTCAGTGGGACACATAGGTCTATACAACCCCTTTCAATCTTGTTCATCTTCAATATGGTAATATTACTTCTAGACCCACGAGAGAACCACCTTCACTCCTATCTATTCCCTTACACTGGGGTTCAACCTCATAAGTTAACAGTTCACCCATCTCTAGCTCCTCTGTATCTCTAAGTCCCCTATATTCTGTATTGTAAGCTTCTGATTATACCTTTATGCTGGTCATAAAAGTGGAATCATACAGTATCTGTCTTTTTGTGTCTGACTAATTTCATTCAGCATTATGTCCTCAAGGCTCGTCCATCTTGTCATGTGCTTCAGGATGTCATTTTGTCTTACTGCTGCATAATATTCCATTGTATATATATACATTTTGTTGATCCACTCTTCTGTTGATGGAAATTTGGTTTGTTTCCATCTTTTGGCGATTGTGAATAATGCTGCTATGAACATTGGTGTGCAAATGTCTGCTCGTGTCATTGCTTTCAGCTCTTCTGGATATATACCAAGTAGTGCTATTGCTGGGTCATCGGGCAACTCAATATTTAGTTTCCTAAGGAACCACCAAATAGTCTTCCACAGTGGCTGCACCGTTATACATTCCCACCAGCAGTGCATGTGTCCCAGTTTCTCCACATCCTCTCCAACATTTATAGTTTCCTGTTTATTTAATAGCAGCCATTCTTATAGGTGTGAGGTAGTATTTCATTGTAGTCTTGATATGCATTTCCCTTATAGCCAGTGAAAATGAGCACCTCTTCATGTGTTTTTGAGCCATCAGTATTTGCTTTTCAGAAAAATGCCTATTCATATCTTTAGCCCATTTTCTAATTGGATTGTTTGTTCTTTTGTTGTTGAGTTGTATGATTTCTTTGTATATACAGGAAATCAAACCTTTGTCTGATATGTGATTTCCAAATACTTTCTCCCATTGAGTTGGCTGCTTCTTCACCTTTTTGACAAAGCCTTTTGAGGTGCAGAAGCATTTGATTTTGAGGAGTTCCCATGTATCTATTTTTTCTTTTGTTGCTAGCACTTTGAGTATAAAGTTTAGGAAGCTGCCTCCTGTTACTAGGTCTTGAAGATGTTTCCCTACATTTTCTTCTAGAAACTTTATGGTGCTAATTCTTATATTAGGTGTTTGATCCACTTTGAGTTAACTTTTGTGTAGGGTGTAAGATAGGCCAGCCCATCTGTTTTTCTTCTAAGAGCCCCATGATCTGCTAGCCATTGCTATAGGTCTCTGTTTTGACTCTGCTGTCCTTTATGGTACCCAAGCCACCCTTGCCTTTGGTGATTAAATGTAGCCACTTGGCTTCTGCCAGCCTGGGATCTAATCATCCCCATTGCTTTTTATTTATTTTTTTTTTGTATGCTGTATGGTAGGGTCATATTTCATTATTTTTCCATGTGAATATTCCATTATTGCAGCACATTTTGTTAAATTTTTGTTTGTTTTGCTTGTTTGTTAATTTTTGGGGAAGTGCATGGACCGGGAATCAAACCTAGGTCTTCCTCATGGCAGGTGAGAATTCTACCACTGAACTACCCTTGTACACCATTCCCATTGATTTTAAGGATCCAGTGGCAGTGGCAGTAGTTCCCACTGTAATACTTGACCTATAGAGAAGAGCAACCACAGAGCTCTTCAAGGATGATCAAGTTAGCCTCACAAATTTATACCTCATAATCCTGAGTTGGATGAGCAGGTCTTAAACATGATAAATCCTCTCTAACATTTCAGTCTCTTTAAGCCTTTGGTTCCTCTTATCTGCATTATACTGGAGTAGTTCTGACATTTCAACTTCAGGCACTATAACCAACCATGCGAACAAGCTATTAGAGCCCTTGCTTTGTACTACAACAGTGAATCCAGAATCTCTCCTAGTGGGCCCACATCAATACATTTAGTTTGATCCAAATTTGTATTCCTTCTCCCATTATCCCACATGCTTAATATCCCTTCCCATACATATTTCCTTGAGTTCTATTTATATAAATTGGAAAAATCATCCAGTGTTTTTTGGAGTGTAGCAAATTTCCTTATGGGTCTCACTTTGTACCTCATCTTTTGGTGTACAAAGTCTATTTAAAGGTCTGGAAGAAAAGAGGGGTAGTGTGGGAGTGAGTTGTGAGAGGAGTTAGCAGTGCCTTGCAAGCCTCATATCTCAGAGCATTCCATTTCAGTTTTATCTGGTGTAACTGTATTAACTCTTCAGATAGAGAGTGAGAAGACTGTTTGCTCAGGGGAGTTTATCAGACATAACAACTAATTTCTTCAGATAGAAGCTGGATGGCTGAATCCTGAGAGCAGATTGAAGGTCAGGAGACTAGTTCCTTAGGGTAGGCTGGAGGTTAGGTGGCTAATTTCTTAGGGCTTACCATTACAGATGTATCTGGCAAAGAAAACTCAGCAGAATATAGAGTTTCATTGACCCACCATCATCATTATCAGCCCATATGTCCTCATTACAATTTCCAGGATCCCGTTCCTTTCCAATCAGTGCTTTCACTTTAATCACAGACACCCTGCACGTTTGAGAATTAAGTTTATGTTGTAATTCAGCCACTCGCACTGTGAGACTCTGGGTCTGGTTTTCAGATATCTCAGATCTGTGGCTACACAAAATAAGTTACTTTCGGGACACACACAGAAACTTTCATGTACTTCATATTGTAAATTAAGCTGGGAATTTGAAAGGTTGAGTATCCAGTAAATTTAGGAACAGTCAATACCATTATACTTCTTAACTCCACAAAACTCTGTTAAGGTATCGCATACACTCTCACCCACAGCCGTACCTCTTAAAAGTCTTTGAGTGGCAGTATTTAGTGGTTATATTTTGCATAGCACTATTGCCGTTTCGTGCTATGGACTTTCAGTGCTGTTTTGATCACTGGAGATAGTCATTAGTGCCTTTGAATCTAATCAGATTAGAGAACAAATTCCAGAAACTCTAGAACCAGCTCAGAAATCTCAAGGTTCTGTTTCTTGAGAACCACTCCCAGTCCAAAATCTGTATTAGTCAGCATTCTCCAGGGAAACAGTGCCGACAGGATTTATATATATGTAAATATTATGAGATTTATTATAGGAATTGGTTCACATGAGTGTGGGGATGGGCAAGTTAGAATTCCTGTAGAGCTGGCTGCAAGCTGAGAACTCCAATGAAGGTTTTTTGATAAATTCCCCAGGAGAAGCTGGCTGGCTGTGAAATTCTTCCTTTTGTCTGCTGAAATCATCAGTTCTGTCTGTAGGGCCTTCAGCTGATTAGATGAGACGCCTGTCATTGTTGAAGGCAGTCTCCTTAGTTGATTGCATGTGTAATCAACCTTAGATGTAATTACCTTCTTGATGATTTAAATCTACAAAATATCCTCACAGTAACAGGCCAATGCTTGCTTGCTTGAACAAACAGCTGGATACCATAACTTAGCCAACTTGACACATGGATTTAACATCACAAGAACTAGATTTCAAATGATAGAGTTCACTAATGAAGCTGTCACTATTCTTTATACATACATGTGGAATGCCTGTTTCTTTTATGATCTTATTTATTAAGTGAAACTTATTTTAAACCTTTTGTCCAAATTTTTCAAAAGATGACTGTTGTATTTGTAGGCAAGGCCTAATGCATCATTAGAGCAAGTGGTGAACTGGAACAAGGTGACAAATTCCAGTGCAGAAGGAAAATCGTTGCCTGAGGTCAGGAGAAAGTTTCAGAAGTAGCACAATTGCTCACTACTGTAAAGTTTTGACAATTTGATGTGAGCCTAAAGATAGCAGGCAAATGGAGCCCAGTGTGTGCAGTGTTTGCATGAAGGGGTCTCAGCATTAGCCTGAGCTTGTAGGGTAAGGGTGAAATGGTCTAGACTCTGGAAAAGTTGAACTGCAGAAAGCTGGGAGTTAGGCTCCCTTGACTGAAGTGGGACAGGACGGGACAAGAGTAGTCTCTCTCAGTTCTTCCTGAGTTTATTATCTTATTTTCCGGCTTATCAAGTATAAAGGATTTGCCTTCTTATCCAAGCCCTTGCGCATCACTTCAGAAAATGCATACCAACAGCCTATCTCATAAATCATATTAAATACAATTATGGTCCTACTTTGCAAGCAACTGGGATTTGAGGGTGGGGGAAAGAGACAGAAAGTTTACCTTTTAAGACGCAGCAAACAGTGGAGTTAAATTTATTATCCTGCTGCATTGTTTTTAAGTCTTTAGAAATTTTCAGAGTTCATATAATATTTTGTCCTTTAGACTTAATACATTAGGACAAAACCTTGTGCATTTTGAACTAAATTTGAGTTTGGTTATAAGGCACTGCTGGGACTATCCAAATGACTTGGACTGTCTCCAAGGGACTTCAGTTATTGCAGTACCAGAGCAACCTCATTATAAGTTAGCTTTGTTTAAAAGGTAAAGTGGACCCCAAAGACAACATTAGAAAGAGCCTCAAGTATTTAGGTGATTAAACTTGTTCTGTTCTTGATTATCCACATTGATGGAAAAGAAAAGAACAAGGATGTTAACTCATTATGTAATATAAGATGAAATTATGTAATATTTAAAACCATGAAATATAAATCACAGATGATATTCTGCATATATTATAATGGGCAGAGTTTTAAACACTAAATTCCAAGTTTAAATAAATTGTCAAATATGTAAATATAGGTGTTAGAGAATACTTAATAAATATCAAAATCATTCTGTGGAAGTTATCTGAAACTGTTTCTTTCTCCTTCCTCAAATTATGTATGGACCAGGTATGTTCAGCTTTCAAATGGGGAAAAGCTATATAACATTTCTTTCAGTTCTTGAGCTCACCAGGAGGTGTAGGTTTAGCAGTTGGCTGGTGACAGAAACTGTGTTTGGGGAAATAGAGTTGCCTGTGGTTTCTTTTTTAGATTTTTATTAGTATGTTATTTTATTTGTTTTATTTTTTTATTTTTATTTATTTTAACTATTTTATTGTAAACTACAAACGTACAAACATTCTTGATGTGATTACAATCAGTGGCTCACAGTATCATCACATAGTTGTGTATTCACTGCATGATCATTTTTTTGAACATTTGTATCTCTCCAGCAAAAGAAAAAAGAAAAAACTCATACATGCCATACCCCTTACCCCTCCCTCTCATTGACCACTAGTATTTCAATCTACTCAATTTATTTTAACTTTTGTTTCCCAATTATTTATTTCTTATCCATATTTTTTACTCATCTGTCTATACCATAGATAAAAGGAGCATCAGACACAAGGTTTTCACAATCACACAGTCACATTGCGAAAGCTATATCACTATATAGTCATCTTCAAGAAACATGGCTACTGGGACTCAGCTCTACAGTTTCAGGTACTTCCTTCTAGCCACTCTAATACACCATAAACTAAAAAGGGGATATCTATATAATGTGTTAGAATAACCTCCAGGATAACCTCTTGACTCTATTTGAAATCTCTCAGCCACTGACACTTTATTTTGTCTCATTTCTCTCTTCCGCCTTTCAGTCAAGAAAGTTTTCTCAATCCCTTGTTGCTGAGTGCCAGCTCATCCTAGGATTTCTGTCCCACATTGCCAGGGAGGTTTAAACCCCTGAGAGTCGTGTCCCACGTAGAGTGGGGGGAGGCAGTGAGATCACTTGCCATGTTGGCTGAGACAGTGGTCACATGTGACCAACGGAAGAGGTTCTCTGGGGGTGACTCTTTGCCCTAATTTTAAGTAGGCTTAACCTGTTCTTTGCAGGGATAAGTTTCATAGGGGCAAACCCCAAGATCGAGGGCTTGGTCTTTTGATTTGGTTGTCCCCATGCATGTTGTTTCTGATGCCATCATTCTCCATGCTTGAAATACTCTTTCATTTCTCTGCTTTGCCATCATTTGAAAAAGTGAACTGGAGTAAAGCATGACCAAATTGAGTGTTGCTTTGTAATCCACAAGATGGACATTTCTGACTAGATTTTGGAGATGGTAAATTTTAGTTGAGTAGATTTTCAGTTTTCTTTGTGGAAGGTAGTCAGAAATGGATGTGCAGTCTGACATGTATGTAAATGGACCCAGTGACCTTTAGTTCCTCCATGGTCAGCCCCAGACAGCTGGGGAGTGTTGAATTATCTACAAGTAGAGTGTGTATTTTAGTAAGCACATTTTTCTGTCTAAGAGATTAGGAAGGCTTAAACTGATATTTATGTGCTTACAGCATTAACTTTATAAATTAGACATAGGGGCTGTTGGAATTGAAGCCCCATAGTATGCTGGAGGGTTGGGAAGGACTGATCCCTAGAGGTATAGGGTAAATGAGTCTTTCTAAGTGCTTGTATTTGAGTTAGGGTAAGATGGAGCAGAAATGCATTTTACCACATTGTTTAAGAGGTAAGAATTTGTCACAGGGTGAAGAATAGCCTTCATGTTTGACCAAACAGCTGTTCAGAGATTAGTAGGGATTAATAGCCCCTGTGTAGTCTCGCAGTTATATTGGAGCATGGGAAATAGCAGAGTAAAATTGCATTCTTGAATAAGAATGTGTAAGGTGCTGGTGTTCAGAAAATAACTACCGCTAGTTAAGTGAATCATAAAATAAGCTGAGTAAGATATATTTTGAGATTATTTTTCATTTAACATTAAACAAATATTTTCCGAGTATCTATTATGTGATCAGCACTGTGCTGGATCCTGGGGATGCAGTGAGGAACAAGGTAAATGGAATCATCAGCTCTTGTAGTACTTATGTTTCATCTCTGAAGACAGACTAGGAACTATTAAAAGACAAAAACAAAAAGCAGCAACACCTTGGGAGGAAGAAGTAAGCAGATATCATAATTGCTATAAAGGAAATAAACAAGGGATGAGTTTCAGTTCTACTTTTAGGTAGGGCGGTTCAGGAAGTCTTCTAAGGAAGTGACATTAAACTGGGAACTAAATGAAGAAACGGTGCTAGCTACATGAGGAGTGGAGGACCATGGGCATGACAGACTGCGTGTGCTGAGGCTTTAAAGTAGAAACATGCTTCTAGTGTTGAGGGAGCTGGAAGAAGTCTGGTGTGGCTGAATTGAAGGAAACTGTGGGGTGGTGTTCTAGTTTGCTAGCTGCCAGAATGCAATATATCAGAAATGGAATGGTTTTTAAAAAGGGGAATTTAATTAGTCACTAGTTTACAGTTCCAAGGCTGAGAAAATGTCCCAATTACAACAGTCTATACAAATGTCCAATCAAAGGCATCCTGGGAAAGATACCTTGGTTTAAGAAGGACGATGAAGTTAAGGGTCTCTCTCTGAAGTGAGAAGGCACATGGCAAGCACAGTCATAGTTTCTCTCTCATCTGGAAAGGCACATGGTGAACACGGTCAGGGTTCTTCTCTCACCTGGGAGGGCACATGGAGAACACGGCGTCATCTGCTAGCTTGTTCTCCTGTCTTCCTGTTTCATGAAGCTCCCTGGGAGACATTTTCCTTCTTCATCTCCAAAGGTCACTGGCTGGTGGACCCTGCTTCTTGTGGCTTTTTCGTTCTGCTCTGCTCTCTCTGAATCTCTTTCATTCTCCAAAATGTTTCCTCTTTTATAGGACTCCAGAAACTTATCAAGACCCACTTATCAAGATTAGGGTGGAGACATTACCTAATCCAGTTTAACAACCACTCTTGATTAAATCACATCTCCAGGGAGATGATCTAATTACAGTTTCAAACATACAGTATTGAATAGGGATTATTCTACCTTTATGAAATGGGATTTTGATTAAAACATGGCTTTTTAAGGGTCCATACATCCTTTTAGACCAGCACAGTTGGGCAGGGGAAGGCTGTGGCACAAAATAAGATTACAAAATGAGGTTGGGACCACATCAAGCAGAGTTTGACTTTTTTGAATATTGCTCTGGTTGTTGGACTAGAGAGACTCGAGATAGTCATCCAAGGAATTGAAGAAGATATTCTGGGTTAGCGTTGTAGCAGTGGAAATGTAGAGAGGAGGGTAATCTGGGATATATTTTTTGAAGGAGAATTAACAGGACTTAATGGTGTATAGGTGGTGAAGTTGGGGGCATTTAAAGAAAAGGAAGAAATTAGGGTTTGACTTTGTTTTTGTTGGGGAAATGGTGGTGACTATTATGAGATGGAGAAGGTTGGTGGAGGGGAATGGTTTAGAGGACCAAGAGTTCTGTTTTGGATATGTTAATTGTGAAATGTCTGTGAGACTGAAATTTAGCAGTCAGTTGAATTTAAGATTGGAGCTCAGTGGAGAACTAGAAATATCACTTTGAACTTGTCATCATAAAAATATTTAAGTCCACAGGTATTGATAAGTTAATGTGTGGAAAGAGTATAGGAATAAAGACCTGAAACCAAACCCTCTGGGACCATAGCATTTAGAGAGGTGGGTGAAGGAGAAGGAGCCAGCAACGGAGGCAGAAGGAGTTCTGTATCCAGGAAGTAGGAAGAAAAACAAGAGAGAAGTTTTCTTGAGAGAGAATACATCCTGTTCTTAGTGAGTGGGTCTAAAATCATTCATGAATAGAATTTTGAAGTGAATAAAAAGTGGCATAAGATTGTTAGTTACCCAGTTTCCTCACCAGGAAAGTAATAAGTGACTAAAGACTATCAAATTATATTGAGATTCCAAGAGGAATTTCTTTTGTAATTTTCTAAGATTATCCATATTGTCTGTTCAACCAGACTCTATAATTGGGCTCAGGAGGGAAGGCCTTCCCCTTGGGAAGTAGGTTCTGCCTATGTGAATGTTGTCCATTCAGACTCAGGGACCAGCTTAATCAGGAACGCTTTTCATTGTCTCTATTTTTCTGTGGACTGAACAAAGTTGGTTGTGCCTATGTCAGTATCTGTTGTCCTTCTATTAATCCAGTGTGCTTCTTACTGAAGAAATTGTTGCTGGTAGCATGGTCAGTTTATTTTTAAGTCTAGTGCTTATCTCTTGGAACACAATTAAACGTGGTCAGCATATACTCTTCATTTTTTGGCAGAGAAAGAGCTGTCAGGAATGCTACCTCTGGAGAACAGCAAAAACTGTGCTGAAAGCTAGGGTTGGCTTGAGTGTGCTCTCAGATAAACATTTTTGTGGATGTATGGGCTGCCTGTCTCTGTCACTGCTTCTGCCTGTGTCCTCTGTGTGCAGAAACTAAAGAGGAGCAGCAGAGCGAAGTCTTTCAGTATACATGTACACAGGATTGGCCTTTCTCTATTTGGATATAAAGGCCTAACTCAGATATCTCCCTTTTATAATTTTCTCCAGTCAGAATGTCCCCTTATGCTCTCAGAGCACCCACGGCACCTGTAGCTTTGCACTAGAGAGGCAGTATTACACAGTGGTTTCTTGTTGAGAGGACTGCCTAGGTTACATACAACTGTGTGGTCTGGTTATGTAAGCTCTCTGTGCCCTAGTTTCCTCATCAGTAAAATTTCATGGGGTTATGTGAGTATTACGTGACTTAATATATGTGAAATACTTGGAGTGGTGCCTGGCACATAAGGGCTTAATAATTGTTACTTATTGCTGCTGTTATTATTATTTACAAGGCTTCCACGCATCTATATTTTTAGTTTTGAGGACAGTGAAGGCATATGACACATATTATTTATTATCATCTTATATGGTATACTGCAAATAGTAAGTATTCAAATATTTTTACACAGTTTCCAAGGTGGAGAACTTCTGAATGTATATTTTTTTCTAAAAAGCAAAGCATGTACATTAGTATCTTGTTAATTGTATGTGACCCTAGATTGCTTCATTCTGAATGTCTTTGGAAAAAGATTTTCCATTTCTGCTGTATGTAGAAGTCTTATCAGCTGGCTAATGTCAGTTAAAAAAAGATGATTAGGAAAATCATTAGGAGGTTGCATTGACTGTTTTATCACTAAATTAACTCATTAGTTTTTCATGTGTACAAAATTCATTAATTGGGGTTGTGTTTATTGTCAGCAAAATATTTTTTCTTTTAAATGTAATCTCTAGTTTTTATATTAATTATAAAAATATTAATTATATTTTTATATTACAGTTAGTATACAGTATTGTGCTTCATTCTCACAGGTATGTGAAATGTGCGGTATTCGGGAAGTAATAGTAAAGTACAAAATCCTATTTAAGCTACAAAAATGTTCTTTACAAATGCCATTATTAACAGGACCTTATTACATTTTTTAACTTTTATCCAAAACAGCGTTAAATTGCTTTTAAGCTTTCATACAATATCTTTTTTGTTTGTTTTTAAGGTTAGAAACATTTTACCATTTTTGAGTTTAGTTTTTCCCTTTGATGATATAGCACAAAAATCATGAATTTATTTAGTGTTCATGAGTAGCTTGGTGTATGAATAAATCCACCCACAGGTGCTCAGAGATGTAGGGAACATGGAATCGTGTAAGAAATGTCCTTTTAACTTCAGGAGCTTATAATCTTAATTGTTGGGTAGAGGCTGACCCACTTAATTAGAGAAAACTATCAGACAGTAAACAAAAGGAGTGTGTTATAGTGGTAAAATAATTTGTCTAGCAGTCTTGTTCATTTATTCACCAAACACCAATTGAGTACCTTCTCACTGGAATCAGAACTTAGTTTTAGTCCAAGTCTGCCGCTGAGAACTTGAACAAGTCCTTTACCTTTACTGAATTTATTCTACCTGCCTCACAGGACAATGTGAGGATCAAATATTGCATCACATATAAAAACTCCTGTCACTCCAAAGGAGCAAATATAGAGCATGTACATAATGTAGTGTTAGTTGTTTGGGGCAGACCATATATGTGGTAGCTGTTAAAGGGTGAAAATCGATGAGGGCTGGAATAGTTAGGAGGTCTCAAACTGAACTTTGAAAGGTGGGTGGGATTTCCTCCTAAAAAACCATCAGGGGAAAGATGGTTTTTAAAAGACATTTCATAAGATTAACAGAGTAGTTGGAGAAAGAAGATGTTTTCCAGTAAGATAGGAAAATTGTCCAGTTGTGTTTTTTAGAAAAATGAAGTGTTTTGAATGGATGAACTTATTAAGCAACTGAAATGTAGTCAAGTTTCCAAATTTTTATATTTAATCAAGATAGAATGTTTCTACAATGAATTTTGCATTTCCCCACCTCTAAAAGAATATACTGAATTTAACTTTTTCTTATGAATTCATGACCTCATTCTTAACTTCATTTATAATACTGTAAAAATACTAGAACTGGTAAGTTATTGATGTATGTAGAGTTCTTGTCCCATGCCCTGAGAAGGACCTCAGGCTGCTATCATTTTTTAAAAAAATTAAGATATAATTTGCCTACCATAAAATTTGCCCTTTAAAAGTGTACAATTCAGTGGTATTTATTATACTTACAAAGTTGTGCAACCATTATCACTTCTATTTCTAGAACATTTTCATCACCCCAAAAAGAAACTTCATATCCATTTATAGCAGTCCCCATCCCCCCTTCTCACCAGCACCTTGTAATGACTAATTTATTTTCTGTCTATGAATTTTTCTGTTCTGGACATTTGATAAAAATGGAAACAAAAACGATGTGGCTTCTTTTAGTTAATATAATGAAAGCATCCAGTTATATAATAAAAAATGTTAGTCACATAATTGGTTGGGAATGGGGAGGTTTAAGAGATTCTATGAAAGAAGGAAGGTGAAATAAGAGAGATGATATCAGATTAAATTCAGATTTAGAAGACATTGAGTACCTGTAAGTCTGGTAACAATAGATTTTTTATGTCCTCCTATATGGTATAAAGCTAGCTTGGGTAATATTTGATGTGGCAGAGTATAACTGCATAACAGTGTGCATACATTAACTATCAGTGCGCAGTTCCAGTTTTAGTAGAATATCCTTATTACAATGGTACAGGTCTAGTTATTTTGTTTAGGGATAAAACCTATTATTAAAAAATTTTATGACTACAGTCATTACAGCACTATTTGTGATACCATTATGAATCTGCAGAACTTGCTTTGTCTACAATGAAAGCTACAGGTGAAAGCTGACAGGATCTTTTGACATTTTCACCTCTAAACATAATTTATCTAATATAAGGGAGAATTAAGCCCTTTGTATTGTTGAACTGTGATTATTTAAGCTTTTTTTGGGTAGCCTCAAGTATTTTCTCTGTTTGCCCACCTTTACTTTTAACTGAATATTGGGTGAAATTATTCTATTAGGAAATCTGTTAGGGTATTCAGTGAATTGTTTTGTAGAGTTTTATGATCTTTAATGATGGAGCATTAAATAGATATGCTAAATGAAGATTAATAATAGTGAAATTTTCTTGTATTGATTAGCTGGTTAAATAGATAGTAACAATGAAGGTTTACTTTTATTGTTTAAATTTTATTTTTGTCTGTTAAATAAACCCTATCATTTAAAATTTAGCTATGTTTAGCTATCTGCCACAGTACTCTATCTGAACCTTTAATAAATACCTCAAAAGTAACAAGTCCAGAATTGATCTGTTCTTTCCCCCCAAATTCACTTTACCTACATTCTTTCTCATCTTAGTTAATAGCAAATCCATCTTTCCAGTTAAGCAGAAATCCTTGGAGTCTTCTATGACTCTTTTTTTCTCTCTTAGTCCATCCATTCTGCCAGCAAATCCTTTTGCCCTTCCCTTCAAAATATATTTAAAGTTCAGCACTTTCACTTCCTCTATTGTACTATTTTGGTCCACGCCATCTTCGTTTTCTGCTTGAATTATTGCTGCAGCCTCCCTATAGGTCTCCCTGCTTCTATTCTTTCTTCCCTATAGTTTCTTAATATGACAGCCAGAATGATCCTTTAAATATGAAAGTCAGCTCATATTACTCCTTGGATCTCTATTACAATAGCCTGTGAAACTAAGTGATCTTGTCCCTCTTTTTCTCTCTGACCTCACTGCCTACTCTTTTGATTACTCTACCCCTGCCACCTGAGAGACTCTGTACTGGCTGTTTCCTCTGCCTGGATTGTTCTTCCTCCAAATAACTGCATGTCTTAACTTCCTTTCCTCAAATGTCACCTCAGTGTGGCCTATTCTGACCACCCTACCTCACCATTCCCAGTCTTTTTTCCCTCTGCTCTTTTTTTTCCCCATGGATTTGCCATTTTCTGACACTTCTATCATTTGCTTGTGTATTATTATGTGTATTGTCTATTCTCCATTTATTATTATGTATATTGTCTATTCTCTCTCATTAGAATGTGTGCATTCTAAAGGCACTGGTAGCTTGACTAGTACATGGAATAGAGTAAGTGGTCAATAAATTGCTGCTAAATGAATGACTCAGTTAATGTTTTCCTCTTTGAACACCTTTGAAAGGCAGAGATTGTGAATTACATATCATAAAATTGAAAATCATAAACCATTTCATGATAAATTGTTACTACAAGCTTCATGTAGTAGATTTGTAAATGTTTAGGTTTCTGTGTCAGGTTTTCAGAGGAAAAAATGAATGTGAAAGCATGGGAAATCACTGGCTGCAATGGTTATTACCTTATTAAAAAAAAAACAGTTTGAGAAACACATTCAGGAATATTCACTGGGGAACCTACATTTCATTTTTCATGTATTAGGCAAGGTTCTGCATAGAAACAGAACTAACAGTATATATAATACATACTCTGTGTGTGTGTGTGTGTGTGTAAAAAGAGATTTATTATAAGGAACTGGCTCACACGATTGTGGGGACTGGCAAGTCCAAACTCTGTAGTAGTTAGGCCACAAGCTGTAAACTCTGATAAATGTGTTAAAGTCTTTAGCTGAATCCACCAGGGAAGCTGGCTGACTGGAGATTACAGCAAGAGCCCATGCTAAAGTTGAGGCAGAAATTTTTCTTGTGACTTTTGAAACTCTCAGTTTTGGCTTTTAAGACCTCCATCTGATTGGATGACTCCCACATTGCTGAGGGCAACCTTCTTTGTTGATTGTAAATGCAATCCATTATAGATTCAAATCCCATTCTAGGAAATACCGTTACAATAATAAGCAGGGCACCGTTTGACCTAACAGTCGGACACTATAACCTAGCCACGCTGATACATGAAATTAACCATCAAAGTGAGAATTTACTAATGCCGACTTTTTTCTTAGATTTAAAAAATATATATTAATTCGAATCATTCCTGAAAGGTGCAGTCCTCTTTTGTTATTTTTTCATGAATTTTCTTTCAAATTTTTTTCTATTAAGGAAACAGAAACGTTACAGATGATGAAATGTTGTAAGTTCTCTTCACATTCAGAGGAAAGTACCCTTATAAATTTTGAGTGTTTTTATACAGTTTTAAAATTGATACTATATATTAATATCCATGATAGCATATGATATTTCTTTGAAATTTTCTTATTTCAATGCTATTATTTATCTGAAGCATTATGTACCTTGCTTTTTTCATTCAACATTATGTTTTCAGTATCTATCATAATACTTTAGATCTTGTACATTTGTTTTAACTGCTGTAGATTATTCCATGAAATATACAATTTATCCATTATTCTAATAATAGATGTGAAAATTGCATCCAGGATTTATTTTTTATTATAAGCAAAGCTGCTTTGATGTCCTTGAACATATATCTTAGTTTTTATGTTCCAGAGTTTCTCTGTGAAATGTATCTAGTCATGAAATTGATAGGTCCTAGGGGATGCAGATTTACTAATTTTAGATGGATACTGCCAAATTGCCCATCAGCAGTGTATGACACTTTATTTCCCAGAATTCTTAATGATATTTCTTATTGTGAGACTCTTTAACTTTTGCTGATCTAATTTTATTTGTTTATTTATTTACTTTCATGGGCAGGTACCGGGAATCAAACCCGGGTCTCCAGCATGGCAGGCAAGAATTCTGCCTGCTGAGCCACAGTGACCCACCCTGATCTAATTTTTGAAAATAATTTTATTGTGGAAAATTTCAACCATCTGCAAAATTTGACAGAATAATACAATGAACTGCTGTGTACTCATTGCTCAGCTTCAACAATTTATAACTCTTGGCTAATCTTATACTCATACCTATCTTAACCTCTTCTATCTTACTGCAAAGCAAATTCCAGATATCTTATGTAAAAAATTTTAAATTGAAGTACAATATATAAATACTTGCAATCCAAGTATTAATAGGTATTTTATAATATATAGAAGCACAGATAAATTGTCACAGATTTTGTACACTCATAAATAGTATTCAAATTAAGAAATAGAATATTACTAGCACCCCAGAGCCCTGCTCATTTTCCCTTCCGTTTATACTTCTCTGGTCTGGTGGATTTTAAAGTTATTTTTCACTATGATTGGATATAATTCTCATACAAATAAAAGTCTATTGTAGAAACACAGCTTTTACAATGATTATATGGATGCCTTATTTAAATATACCCATGGTTAAGCTGTCTAAGATACCCACTTTTGATGGTTCTATGTGTATTGTTTGTTTTCTTAAATTAAAAAAAAAAGAAAGAAACACCATCACCAAAAAAAAAAAAAAGTCTCCTGCAGAGTAGTGGTCTATTACATAGAACTTTGTTCTTCAGGTGAGATTTGATTAACAAGATATTTTACTTTATATTTTCCAGTTAGTCATGAGCAGTCCACAAAGCCATAATGTATATTGGAACAAAATGACAATTTGTTGAGTTTATGGAAATGTGTTTTGTTTCTACAATCTCTTTGCTTCTTGTGAAAACAGATGTCAGAGGGATGACAGGCTTCAGATTTTACTAGAATCTTTATGATCTAGATAATCCTTTGATGGCATTAGCAATGTGGAGCACTTTGCAAATGGTCATCAGGTTGCCATTAAAAAGTAGAGCAGTACATTCTATAACTCATGAGTCTTTATGCTGAGAAAAATGTAATTACCATTAAAGTGGTATTAAGTTAAAATGAGGGTAAATAAGCAATATTAAAATTCCCAAATTTTTTGTAACTTGTGTTAGGATTCTTCAGAGAAACAGAATCAACAGGGAACACATGCAAGTATAAAATTTATAAAAGTGTCTCACATGACCGCAGGAATGCAGAGTCCAAAATCTGCAGGGGAGGCTGTGAAGCCGATGATTCCGATGGAGGGTCTGGACGAACTTCACAGGAGAGGCTTGCTGGCCAAAGCAGGAAGAGAGCCTGTCTCTTCTGAAGCCTCCCTCCTTAAAAGGCTTCCAGTGATTAGACTGAGCATCACTCATTGCAGAAGACACTCCCCTTGGCTGATTACAAATGGAATCAGCTGTGGATGCAGCTGACGTGATCATGATCTAATTCTATGAAATGTCCTCCTTGCAACAGACAGGCCAGCACTTGCCCAACCAGACAAACAGGTACCACCACTTGGCCAAGTTGACACATGAGACTGACCATGACAGTCCACCCCTTGTCAACTTGGCAGCTATATATATCACCTTAAACCATACCTAATTTCTAAATAAAAAACATTAAAACACATTTTTTTCTTTCACCTAACAATCCTCAACTGTCCTGCATATAACTGGAAACACAGTAACTCTCTCCAGAATAGGGTGGAAGTCCTTGGATAATATTCATTCTTAAATTTGATATCTTACAACTTAAATAGTATAAAGGGAACAAAACAGCATCATAGTCTTCATTTCTGTAACTGGTCACGTGGTTGTAGTTCATATTTATCACTACCTTCTTCCACTACCCAGTCCATGTTCCCTTTACCCTCAACAAGCACTTCAGCTGGCCATGGTTCTTTGCCTGGTGGGGTGACCCAAACCTTCATTCCTGAGGTTTCAGAGCCATTGGTAGTCCTGCCTAGATTGGGTTGTTGCAGTTTTCCATAGATTTTAATCACAGGGCATGGTAGTACTAAAAGATGCCCTAAGGGATCTCCTATATTCCAAGAAAACTCCTCTTTACCTCCATTGTATAGTTGCAGTCCTATTTCCCCTGATAGTCAGGGTCCATCTCCCAGACTAATGCAATACCCTTCTTGGCATGTTGATCCAGGGGCATGAGTAGCCCAAAGTGACCAGGTGGCAGTCTTAGATTCCATTTCAGTGGAATCATTGTTGTTTTTCCTGGTGGAAACACTCCCCCTTTTGGACTAAAAACCTGTAGACCAGCAGAGCTCAGGGTCGCAGGGACAGGAAGCAAAAATTTGCCTAGTGTATCACTAGGGATAATAGTGAGTGGTGTCACTCCCATTTCTACCCCTTGGTTCCTGGACCCATGGATACTGGCTATGGGAGAAACAGCACCATACAGCGGACACTGATTCAGAGCATATACAGATTCCTGGAGAACTTTACTGCCGCCTTTCAAGGTATTGCCACCTCGTTGGCACTGTAACTGAGTTTTCAAAAGGCCATTCCACCATTCTATCAATCCAGCTGCTTCTGGATGATGGGAAACATGGTAAGACCAGAGAATTCCATGAGCATGTGCCCATTCCCGCCCTTCATTTACTGTGAAGTGTGTTCCTTGATCAGAAGCAATGCTATGTGGAATATCACGATGATGGATAAGGCATTCTGTAAGCCCACAGATGGTAGTTTTGGCAGAAGCATTGAGTGCAGGGAAAGCAAACCCATATCCAGAGTGTGTGTCTATTCCAGTTAGAACAAATCGCTGTCCCTTCCATGAAGGGAGTGGTCCAGTGTAATCAACCTGCCACCTTGTAGCCAGCTGGTTACCTTGGGAAATGGTGCTGTATCGGGAGCTGAGTGTAGGTCTCTGCTGCTGGCAGATTGGGCATTCAGCAGTGGCTGTAGCCAAGTCAGCCTTGGTGAGTGGAAGTCCGTGTTGCTGATCCCATGCGTAACCCCCATGCCGAATACCATGACCACTTTGTTCATGAGCCCATTGGGCAATGACAGGAGTTGCTGGGGAAAAAGACTGACTGGTATCCACAGAACGGGTCATCTTATCCATTTGATTATTAAAACCTTCCTCTGCTGAAGTCACCCTGTGGTGTGCATTCACATGGGACACAAATATGTTCATGTTTTTAGCCCACTCAGAAAGGTCTATCCACATACTTCTTCCCCAGACCTCTTTGTCACCAATTTTCCAATTATGGTCTTTCCAAGTCCCTGACCATCCAGC